>JAFVLL020028936.1:0-11975 GCA_021397915.2 Tor tambroides | reverse complement strand
CACCATATCCCTGATCTCCTTTTGACTGATCTCATCACTCAGTTTCCGCACCTTCATCTTCTTCATATCCTACAAAACCAAAAGAGCAAAATTATATGATCTACATATTATATTATATTATATTATATTATATTATGTATGTATGTAATTTACTACAATCTCTCTCTTGTACATGTGATGAATACACATTTTTACCTTAAAGGGATAGTTCACCCAAAAATGAAAATTCTGTCATTGGAACAGAAATTAAGATATTTTTGATGAAATCCGAGAGCTTTCTGACCCTCCATAGACAGCAAGGGTACTACCACGATCAAGGCACAGAAACGTAGTAAAACGGTCCATGTGACATCAGTGGATTAACAGTAATTTTACGAAGCTACGAGAATACTTTTTGTGCACAAAGAAAACAAAAATAACAACTTTATTCAACAATCCTTCTCTCAGATTTCATCAAAAATATCTTAATTTCTGTTCCAAAGATGAACGAAGATCTTATGGGTTTGGAACGACATGAGGGTGAGTAATTAATGACAGAATTTTCATTTTGGGGTGAACTAGGAAGATCTTCAGTCAGACATTCGAATTAGATCTCTTGAGGTTCTGAATTAAGTTTTTAGGGAACTTTAGTAAAACAGTAATACTGTGAAATAGAGCTCCAATTGAAAATAAATGTTTTCTATTTTACTTTATTTTAAAATGTAATTTATTCTTGTGATGGCAAAGCTGAATTTTTCATCAGCCATTACACAGTCTTCAGTGTCACATGATCCTTCAGAAACCATTCAAATATAATTAATTGGTGCTCAAAAATATTATTATCAATGTTGAAAAGAGTTAAGCTGCTTAATAGTTTTGTAGAAACCACAATACATTTTTTTTCAGGATTCTTTAATAAACAGAAAGTGCAAAAGAACTATTTATTTTAAATAGAAAGTTTTGTAATAATGTAAATATCTTTACTGTCACTTCTGATTCATTTAATGAGTCCTTGATTTTTTCCATTCCACATACCATGGATTTGGTTGTGCACTCTTTGCAGTCACAGCTGAAGCAGTAGACGTCCCTGAGTCTCTCGATCCTGTCCTCTGTAGGGTACAACAGGTCTATGTAGCTGGTATATATCTACGCACACACAGAGCAAGAACAGAGAAAGTTATCAGAAACTAAAAGGCAACGATAAGGATAACTACAGAGTATGAGACATCGGGTTCATGACAGCTTCAGTTTTACCTGCTATCAACTTTGGGCATGTTGGGTAATCCAAAAGCATGGTCACTCATGAATCATCAGACCACATTACACTGTAAAAAACCCAACTTGAAAACGTTTAAATGACTGGTTTTATGATGTTGGCTCAGCAAAAATCCATGAAAAATCAGTACAACTTTTAAAGTTTAATACACTTATTCAACTTAAACAATAAATAAATAAAACAATAGTTTTATTTATTTATTTACTACATAAAAGGATGACTTTTGTGAACAACGAGTGAGCAAGTTCATTAAAAAATAATAAAATAAATAAATAACTTATGTCAATCTCATTTAGGAACTGACTTCCCATATAGTAAAATACAAATGCGAATAAAATGTAAACATTTGTTTACGTTACAGCAATGAAGAAAAATGGTTGTTTAGTCATTTTTAAAATAACTTAAATGTGCCCTAATGTATAACTGTAAGACAATATTGTTGTCTAATAATAATAACAATAATAATAATATAGAAAATTATTATTGTTATTATTATTATTAACATTCATACTGAGTAATTCTATAATAAAATAAGTGTACATAATAATATAATAATAATGATGATGATGATGATGATGATTATTGCTAGTAGTAGTAGTAGTAGCATAATCTTGCATACAGTATTATGTATGTTAAACCCTAGAAATCTGCAAGAAGAATTATATTAGACCATTTTGATGAACTGGAATGATTTCTATGCTTATACATCCCTTGGAATTTATACACTATTGTGAAAGTTAATTTGTCTTCTTGAGTCCTATAATTTCATTTTTTAAGCCTTTTTTTTTTCTTTTTTTTTCATTATTTTCAGTGACACTCAATTATGATCTGTAAGGAATCATACAGGATACAGGAACCCTGGACCATCAGTGACACTCTGGACCATCCTATTCCTTCATTAAGCTCTGCTCTGTAACCATTCTCTAATCTCTCCCCTAGTAGGTGGAGCCCACCACAGTTCCCTATGTACAGTATTACTTCCCATAAGGTAAGTCCTTAGGATGTATTTCCACATGTTTACCTCCCACTTTGGGTAGGATGTTGTCTCCATAATGTTCTTTTCGCATTAGAGAAGGAGAAAGCTTCCCAATGCTAACAACCAAGTATGTTAAAATTGAACTTTTTGAGATTCAAAGAAAAGGCTATGTACAGCTGAGGTGACCTCTTCTCACTATAATATTAAGTTTCCTAGAAGCGATGGAGAAGTGAGGCCACTTTAATTTCACTCGCCAACTTCACTGGCCTTTTTGGATATGTCAAGAGGTGTTTAGGATACCAAAAGTGACCCCTAGATTCGAAATGTTGACACAACACCCCCGTTCCTTCCATCAGGGAATGAGGGTTACAACAGTAACCAAGACATTATTTAGATTATTGCCTTATGAGTGACAAAAATACAGGCTGATTTTTGTTTGACTGTCAGGATCCTGCTCTGACAGTCTTGACTGCCTTGTCTCTGTTCAATGTTTCTTTGTTTGTTTTGTGCTTGAGCACATGGCTCTGTGTTTGTTTGTGTTGGCCATGTGCTCCTCTTGTCCCGCCTCCTCATTTCCAGTTACCACACCCCCTTGTTTAGTCCTTGTCAGAGCTGTAGAGAGAGAGAGAGCTGCGACAACTCCATTAACTCCAATGGACCAGTTTTTTACAGCAATGGCAGATCGTGGAGCCGCTCAATAGTTCCTGGAAGTTCGTGCTAATACTATCAGCAGTGTAGAGATGCAGCAGAAGAGACCACTGTGATGAACTTTTAAAAGGTAAGATTGTATAAATAAAATTGTATATTATCAGCAAAGCTAATCAGATTACCTTGTGCATTAAAACAGATTATTATTAGATTATTCCTCACTTAATTAGTAGATTTAAGGGATGTTATTCATTCTCTTCATGCAGTTTCATTCATCGTTGTGTAATTAAGGCTTTTAACCGTGGTATGTGCTGGTGGGGAGTTATTTAATAGACTTGGATTTATTGCAAAGGATGCTGATGGACCTAAGTAAGAATGAAAAGTTTAAAATAGGCGAGCAGTTTTCATTTCAGAATCATGCTAGGCTAAATTTCCAAAAATGTAATATACTACTACTATATTATATAAGTAATTACTGTAAACCTGTACATTATTACTGTATTTTATACTTAAACGTCTTAGCTACTATAGAAGTACTGTGTTGAAGGAGTACTATGTTGAAATGTGATGGAGCATTTCCTTTTCTCCTTCTTGCTTTCAGAACAAGAACCACCTGAAGACTCCATGTAATGAGACATCACCATTACAATGAGTCTCTTCACTGGGCTTTGCAAGTCTTTCCCTGTTCTTTGTGCCTTGTGAAAAATTGCCAGTTATGATTACATCACATTTTGTTGGTGTAATCTATAGATTGCTCCTGCTGACTATATCCAGCCTCTTATGAAGACTTCAGATGACCCAACACCTGTGAGGAGATGACGCCAACACTTGAGAGGACTTCAGATGAAGCTGACTCTGAATAAACATACAAAACTGCTAAATTTTCCTTGCATTGTAATCAACATAATACATCATGTAACCATTGCTTTAATTTGTTCATTGTTTCTGTATACAGGTTTCATTGTTTTTTTTGAACATACTACAAATATATTTTTCTATATTAATAACTGAGGATTGCAAGAATCAAAAACATTAAAGAAGATTAATTTTCACTTAATCTTAAAATATCTTCATTTATTTGGAATGAATTTTCTAAGACAACAATCTTAACATTTACCATGAGATTAGTAAAACGACAATGAACATTAAGATGTGATTGCTCTTGACTAACATACAAGTTGTACGAACACACACACACACACACACACACATATATATTATTTATATAGAGAGGCTGAAGTTACCTTGGTAAAAGACCATGATGTCATTTATATAGCAAACACGGACTTTTACCATGGTAACTTAAGCCTAAAATATGGTAACAAGGCAGGTGAGGATAGCTGACCACATTAATCCTCAAATATTAGCAAATTTTATCTTTTAAAAACAACACTGATACAACTACATATACATACATATATATATATATATATATATATATATATATATAATACATATACATGTATACATTAAATTATTTTATTGTCTACTAATTACCAAAAATTGCAGTTCTGTCTCTCTCTAACTCAGTGTATTCCAATTACCCGCTATGAACTTTTTGAGGTCTACATGAATCACGTGACGATCGAGTGTTTCGAACTTCCATTGTCGCAACTCTCTCTCTCTATGGCTCTGGTCCTTGTCTAGTCCTTGTTTGCTTGATTGTGTTCACCTGATCCTCATGTGCTCTGCTCCTTTATATTGTGTTGCTTTCTCTTGTGTCTCTGCTGGTTTGTTTGTGGTGTTTTCCTGTTAATGGTCCTAAAGATAATCTTGCTCAAGTGATATTTTGATCTTATATCCAGTAATATTGTGTCCTTGTTTCTATTTTGTTTTCTCTATTCCTGTCTTGCTCTAGTTTTTGTGCATTCTAATCTAGTTTAGTTTCTCCTTCTATTTTGAATTTTATTTTCATTTTGTTTCTGCAATTTCAGTTCCTTATAGGATCTTAGCCCTTTTGTTTTTACTTTTTTTTTTCTTTGACTAGTTTTGGTTATTCTTTGCGTTTTACATTTGTCTCTTTAACCATTGATCTAGTCTGTTTTTGTTCTCTTATTTGTTGTTTGGCATGTCTTGTTGTGTTGTCTTGAGTCTCGTCTTGTTTGTTATCGTATTTGGTCCTGTCCCGCCCTGTATCCAGAGTTCCCTGGCCACTGACCTCTACTGCCTGGCAGCAGCTACTGAGATACTGAGAGCTCAACTCTCAAGTATCTAGCCCTGCCCCACTGTTTGGACTGGTTCGCTCCTCACTCTCCTTGCTGTCTCTAGTCTACTGTCTTGTTAATAAAAACCCCTTGTCTGCTCATTTGCATCTGGGTGCCATTTCTTGCAGAACCCTGACAGAATGAACCAGCCAACACAGGACTCAGCAATGAGCATCTGTGTAGTTCCTCCCGGTACTGCCAAAGAGAGACTGGCACTCGAGCGGGGAGTGGCATCGCCAGCAGGGCCAGGATGTTCGGTCATTTGCCCAGTTCTTCTGGACCATGGCAAGGGGCCTGGAGTACCCGGATTCAGCCCTTAAAGAGGTGTTTAATCTCTGCTTTGATGATCCCCTACCACAATGGGAGATGGAACAACTAATGATACTAGACTATTGGAATTTTTCCAATTATCTGCACCACCGCAAAGACTGGCAGATCCTTACACCTCCAGAGTCTGTCTACAGCAGTGGTTCTCAAACTTTTTTGGTCGCACCACCCTTTAAACCTATAAAAAATCTGGCGCCCCCCTCCCCTCACCCAGAATAACTGTTATTCTCTCTATGTTATTTTTTGTTGGTTTCATGCTGTCCACTGCCAGTGTTTTAAGGCATAGGACACACATAGGCCTTTCCTCCTCACCATTAAACACTGAGTCTACACCAGACGCAAGCGGCAAAATACAGTAGAACCCATTATGATCAGTGATGCTGTCTACACTGGATGTGGCGCGACACGACAAATTCCCGATAGTAAACTGATGTCTCGTTCTATTTATGACGTACTGACACAAAGTTAAAATGTTTTTAACAGTCACTTTGTCGCGTCCAGTGTAAACAGCCTGTAGCTGTTGCGGCGCGACACAACAACTGTCGTGTCCGGTATAGACACGGTGAGTGAAGCTGAGACCAAGATATGCCTCATCATATTTTCTGCATAGCTTTTGAATGACCAGCACCTGCCTGGGTCTGTGCAACTTCATCTATGGCTTTTCTCTTCCCTTTCACAAACCAATCCATTTCCATTCTATGTCAAATAATTTATACTCTTGGCTGTTTACTGTTTTATTTCTTCTTTTCTTTTTCTGCTGATGGCCCACGCCCCACATTTTGAGAACCGCTGGTCTACAGTGACCAACCTGTTCTCCCACCCTCACTGAGTCAAGTCCCAGATCATCTTCCGACTCCAAAGGAGAAGCATAAGTCAAGAAGGAAGAGAGCAGCCCAGAACACAGCATCAGTCTCAAAGCCAGTTGAATCTGCACCTGCCAGTCCAGAGCCAGTTGAATCTGCTCCTGCTAGTCCAGAGCCAGTTGAGTCCGCACCTGCCAGTCCGGAGCCAGTTGAGTCCGCACCTGCCAGTCCAGAGCCAGTTGAGTCCGCACCTGCCAGTCCAGAGCCAGTTGAGTCTGCTCCTGCCAGTCCAGAGCCAGTCGAGTCCGCTCCTGCCAGTCCAGGGGCAGTCGAGTCTGCTCCTGCCAGACCAGGGGCAGTTGAGTCTGCTCCTGCCAGTTCAGAGCCAGTTGAGTCTGCTCCTGCCAGTTCAGAGCCAGTTGAGTCCGCTCCTGCCAGTCCAGGGGCAGTCGAGTCCACACCAGTCATTCCAGAGCCGGTCAAGACAGATCCTGTCATCCCTGACATGGCCAAGTTAACAGCAATAACTTCAAAGGTGGTTAATTTAAATACAGTCACTTCAGAGGCATCCACGGCTGCTGCAGTCACCCCAGAAGCAGCCGATCACACACTGCTGTGCCCCCAGAAGCCAAAGCGAAGGAGGGCCCGTGTTGTGCGGTCTGACATTCCCTCTCAGTCATGTCATGTCCACATAGCCCGTTCTGGTTCCAGACCCAGAGGCCTGTCCCGAGCGTCCTTATCTGCCTGGTACAGTCAAGAAGGCCGTATCTGTGCTGGCAACCAGTCATGTCATGACCATAGAAGGGGATACTGTCAGTCAAGTCGTGTTCTCTGAGACCGTTCCTGCCTCAGTCACAGATGCCTGCCCAGAGAGGCCAAATCCCCCTGCTATGCCTATGGAGGCTGACTCTGAGCAGTCCGCTCACCTTGTCACAACCATTGAAACTGTTCTCAAGCAGCCTACTCTAACCATCTCATCCACAGAGGTTATGTTCAAGCAGCCTGCTCTCTCTTCAGTGGCCATGGAGGCTGTCCCTGAGCAGCCCGCTGTTATAACCATACAAGCCAATCCTGAGCAGCCAGTTCTCTCAGCCACAGCTCCAGTCCAGGAGCCTTCAGAGTCTGCTCTGGTCCAGGACCCTCCAGAGTCTGAAGTCCTGGAGAGTGCTTCCAAGTCAGAGTTCACCTTCCCTGCCAGTGCAGTCATGGCCCCTGAGTTTATCCCAAAGTCCTTCACCAGACAAGAGCTGGCCCCGGAGACCACTAAGGCCATTTTCAAGACTCCACCAGTGAAACAAGCCCATGTCTCCAGAAGAACCACCAACAAGGTCCCCATCCCGCCCTCCCTGTTACCAAGGCCTTATGAGTTCCCAAAGCTGGCACCTCCCTGGTCAGCCCCAAAATATTTCCCTATTTTCCTCCCTCCCAGTCCTGCCTTCTGTGTTTCCTGGCTGCCCTGGAACTCCAAGTCTTGTTCCCTGGATCTTAGTGCTTTTTGTTTTTACTTTTTATTTTTCTTTGGCTAGTTTTGATTATTCTTTGCGTTTTACATTTGTCTCTTTTGCCATTGCTCTTGTCTGTTTTTGTTCTCTTATTTGTTGTTACTTTTGGCCTGTCTTGTTGTGTTGTCTTGAGTTTCATCTTGTTTATTATTGTGTTTGGTCCTGTCCTGCCCTGCATCCAGAGTTCCCTGGCCACTGACCCCTACTGCCTGGCAGCAGCTACTGAGATACTGAGAGCTCAACTCTCAAGTATCTAGCCTTTGGTTCTGTGAGCCTCTACCTGGCAAGAAGACTGGTGCTACATCTGAGATCTACATCAAGCTACAGGTTCCCTGTGTTCCTGCCTAGTCTTTCCTCTGGAGCTGCCTTTCCTGTGCTCAAGTCCGTTGCCAACTTGGACTGTCTCAGTGGTCATCCCTCCTGCCTGTTATTGTGTTGTCTGCCCTGCCCCACTGTTTGGACTGGTTCACTCCTCACCCTCCTTGCTGTCTCTAGTCTTCAGTCTTGTTAATATAAACCCTTGTCTGCTCATTTGCATCTGGGTCCCATTTCTTGCAGAACCCTGACATTGACATTTTGATTTAAGCTCACTTGTGAATTTGCATCATTTTGTGCAGATGCTGTAATCAGCACCTAAAATTGTAATATTTTGTAGAAGATATGTTTAGGTAAGTTAATTAAGCAGGCAGTATATGATTATTGACTAGGATTAATTATTTCAAAGAATCACATTGCTAGATTGTTCTTCAAAACATTGTTAGTGCATTGTTAATATCTTGGGTGTTATATTTTCCATCAGTATGTTTTAAATAACATTTTAGTTTAATTATCACTATGACACTTTCTCACCTTTTCTTTGTTAGCATTGACAAAATAATAATAATAATAATAATAATAATAATAATAATAATAACAACAATACAAAACATCTCTGTTAATGAACATTCTGTCAGTAATTTCACTGAGTACATAAGAGGACAGTGGCATACTTATGGAAGCCCGTTTCCGCCACCTTGAGAAAAAATATAATTCTGTAAGTCATAATAATGAGATACTTTCTCATAATTATGACTTAGTATCTACTATGACATTGGGACAGCAGCTATGGTTCAAGAGGGCAATGCTGAGAGCAACAGAAACACAATACAGGAATGTGTGAGGTGAAAAGTGGATGAAAAGAGTGTTAGAAAGAACCTCAGAGAGCTTAGAGAGCTAGTAAAGAATAAAAATGGGAATGGGAAATACGAGAGGCTGTAAAGGAGAAAAATGTCCCCACTCAGACCTTCTGAGATATGTTTCTCTAAGTACACAAATGCTGGGTTGAAACTGTTGGGTAAGGAAGCTGGGTTTATTTGAGCCAATTTAGGTTCATAATTTCTAATCAGAAACCCACCAGTGCTATGTTGAAAATGTGGACGTGAAAGAGAGAAAACATGTTTGGAGCACGTTATAGAGATTGTGTATGTGTTTGCTTGTGCTTACTCTGGAAAAATAGCTAAACCCAAGTTCGAGAGTTCTTCATCCTCCACAGTAAAGCCATTACAGTGAATCTGTGTGAGGTAGACATAACACATTATGTATCATTGCTCCAAACAATAGTTTACTTTAATTGGACTATTAAGTGATTAACTGACCCTTTGCAGAGACCCCCTTTGATTACTGTTGCTTGCTTAGACATATTTTGAAGAATGCTCTAAGAAATTAATTTAGTCTGGTTTTCACTATAGTATGCTCATGAAGTGCCAATAACAGAATAGATTATTGGCACTTTATGGGGGAATAGGTGGAATAATGTGTAATATTCCCCCCAAAAAATTTATGATTTGCTGTTTTGGGCCCCATCTCATATCTGTACTGGAGTGAGCATGTTTACACTTTTCTTGGATATATTTCAGTGCTCCAAACATAAACAAGGACCATTTAGGCGTACACATTGTTATTTCATCAAATTTTACTATTTAAAAGTACTGTTATTAAAATAGTATTAAAAACATCACATTTTGATGTTGTTGGATCCAGTAGTATGAATGCAAACTCATTAGGGGTAAAAAAAGAAAAAAAAAAAAAGGTTACAAAGATCCAATAGGGAAAACCTCACCCTAGACTTCTCTTTGACAGTTATTAATTTTTTTTAAAACTCTGTAATCAATAAATATCTATATACAATATCATTATATACAATAATAAACTAAATTATATTCCATCTCTCCCCTAAATCAGATGTTTCAAAGTTTTAAATGTTGCTTTTGACCAATATTTATTGTGAAAGGTGACATGTACGTAAATAAATTTGAATTAATTATATTTTCCAAATATAACTTTTTTAATAATTATTTTTAGTATAATGACAATGTAAAGGCCAATGTTAATTTATTTTTTTCTCCAATTTCATTTCATTGTCAGCTTTATGATATCACAGTATTTTTTTATCCCACATTTTAAATCAATAGTCCACCCAAAAATGAAAATTTGCTATACACCCACAGCTCCTGATAATATACTGATCTCTTATGGTTCATGCTCGGCAGCAAAATCATGCGTGAACTGATGCATTATTATTTACTAAAGCAGCACTAATCAGTAACGCATTAAGGAAGGGTATATCAAAGGGTCAGCTGTCAAAACTTCTTTTAGAGTGTGTTTACCTGTGAGAAAAGTGTAAGCAGGGCCCGATGATCAGGGAAGTCCAGGTGTTTGGAGTAGAAGTGATGGAGACCAGCTATATGTGCTTCATTCATCTCTCTTTTCTCATTATCCATATCATCTATGTCTGTGAGAAAATGAAGACATAGCATTATCTAACAGCTGTACATGCTTAAAGTTAACATAAAAATGACATTTGCAACTGTGATGTATTTCAAAGTGATAAGGATATTCAAACAAGAGAAAAATAAATGTAACCACTGGGAGTTAGATTACATGGATAAAAAAGCACAATACACCCAATAATTGATCCAAAAATAAAATTCAACCATTTTTTGGATTATTGGATTAAAAACCTATAAAAAAGAAAACTCATAGTACAATGCGTAGTACAATATACTGTCGCAGCGTGCAGCTGAAGTTTCCCCTCATGATATATCTCAGATTTTTTTTTTATTTAATTAAACTGGCTGGCACAACAGCGCTATTTTAGTATCACTGAGATACTATTATAGTTTTTATTAATATTTTGAATGAGTTTTTTATTTTTATATTTTCCATTTTAATTTTAGTTAAGGTTTTGTTGTGTTTTTGTCATTTTTAGTAGTTTTTTTAGATTACATTTTTATATGTGTCTATAAAGTTTTAATTTAAGTTTTAGTTGTACTTATTTTACTACACTGAGTTAAACTAAATAAAAATGAGAAATTTTGCCTTTGAAACTAATAATTTGTTTATATTTAATTTAATTTAAGATATTTCAAGTAACAAAAATGTTTATATATATATATATATATATATATATATATATGTGTGTGTGTGTGTGTGCATGTGTTTATGTTCAAGCTGGCGGTTATTAAGCCTCTTATTAAGAAACCACAACTAGATCCTAGTGAACTAGCCAATTACAGACCCATTTCAAATCTTTCATTTATGTCAGAAATCTCAGAAAAAGTTGTGTGTGCTCAATTGTGCTGCTTCCTGCAAAAAAAAAAAAGATATCTATGAAGAGGTTCAGTCAGGTTTCAGGCCCCATCATAGCACAGAAACTGCACTTGTCAAAATTACAAATGACTTGCTTCTTGCGTCAGACCAAGGCTGCATCTCATTGCTAGTTTTACTTGATCTTAGTACTGCGTTTGACACAATAGATCATGACATACTCATAGATCGATTCCAAAACTATACGGCTATTCAAGCGCAGGTTTTAAGATGGTTTAAATCCTACCTGTCTGATCGTTATCACATTGTCTATTTAAATGGGGAATCACCTAAATTATCGGCAGTAAAGTATGGAGTACCACAAGGATCTGTCCTTGGCTCTCTGCTGTTTTCAATATACATGTTGCCCCTTGGCAATATTATTAGAAAATACGGGATTAGTTTCCATTATTATGCTGATGATACTCAACTATATATTTCAACAAGACCAGATGAAACTTCTAAATTATCTAAGCTAACAGAGTGTGTTAAAAATATAAAAGATTGGATGACCAATAATTTTCTCTTATTAAATTCAGATAAGACAGAGATATTACTTATTGGACCAAAAAACAGTTCACAGAATCTCTTGGATTACAATTTGCATCTAGACGGATTATACTGTTACTTCCTCTA
>JAFVLL020028935.1:0-29132 GCA_021397915.2 Tor tambroides | reverse complement strand
ATCTACTGAAGAAAAAAAGACACCTACATCTTGGATGCCCTTGGGGTAAGCTGATAGATATCAAATTTTTATTTCAAAGTGAACTATCCCTTTAAAATTCAGTACTTGGTGATGACTGGGAACAAACTTGCACAAAAAACTCCTGAAATTATTTCTTATGTTGACATAACTAATCAGACACAAGTAAACAGTATCAGTATGCAGTATTTCATACTCAGCTAGTGTGTGAGAAATGTTGTATATGTAAAAAGCCTGTGAAAGTTCAATGAAGCGCAAGCATCGTCGTATTTAAGTTATCATTGTTTGTCTGTTTGCTAAACCACTCGCCATTACATTCAGTTTAGCTTCCTAGTGTAAACCTGTGTTAGCATAGCAAAAAGCTATCCCAGCTAAAAGGGAACATTCTCACAACTAAACGTTGGTAGGACAAAACATTCTTAAAGCAATGCTTAAGGAACTTTCTTATAACATTGTTAATATTTGATAAACATTCTCATAACGCTGAGAGAAAATGGTCTTAGAACAACATTCTCAAAATATCTATGATGTCATTTGTACATGAACATTCTAAAGAATGTGTTTTTGTAACTTTTAAATAGTGTTATAATTATGACAAGAAAACAGGACATTTTAATGTTCTTAGAATATTAAAAAAATTAAGATTCAAATAACATTATATTTTGGGTAAAAATAAAGTTAATATAATGTTGTAACCTTTAAATAACTAATTCTATTCAAAATAAGAAAGCTCATTGTTTTCCCACAATGTTTTTATAACCTAAATTTGCTACGTGGGATACTAAACCAGGGCTTTATTATCAAAAGTTAGCAGTGGCGCTAACCCAATTATAATTCTAAGTGTAAAACATAGCTTAAAAGTGGCCTGAACCCAGGATTAGCTTAGCGTGAAAAGGCTAATACTGAATTCACCATTAAGTAAAACTGGTGGGATTTCTTTCTTGATAAATTGTTATTTAGAAAGAAGAGGAGGCTTTTACTTTAAATGTAGGACTTTTTGGTTAAAATATTTTTCACATTTCCATCCAGTTACGTCAGCAGTTGTGATTTGACATGGTGTGTGGGTGAAAAAGGAGTCTGGCGTCTCCTCAAAAACACCTTCAAAGCGTCCTTGTGTTTGATGCAGCGACTGCATATTCAAAACTCTTCTGAGAACATACATCCACACAGTGTATCGCAGCATTACCAGGGACATGTGAGTGACTGAAATTGAGAGTTGTTGCACTGTCAGTGGGCGCATCATGAGACACTATGAGTCAGACGTGAGAGGGTTAAATGTTTTGTCACGAACAACATAGGCTACGTATTGGCCAGTGACTGTCAAGTCTAGGTGTGGGAAAACCAGTCTAGACGGCATTTAAAAAGAATTGTGGAATTGACGTAATTGCCCCCCACTGTGCTTGCGTTATCTTGACCAGGAATTGCCATTTTGAATTGTTTTGTTATTCTCTGTGTCATATCAACCACCACACCCCCTACAGATCTGTACAACAGTCATATTAACTATTTGCTTTAACATTCCTTCATTTGAGTGCCTGTTTAAATTTCAGTAACACTTTATTTTAAGACCCAATTCTTACTATTAATTAGTTGCTTATTAGCTAGCATATTGGCTATTTATTAGTACTTATAAAGCACATTTAAATTGATAGTTCACCCAAAAATGAAAATTCTGTCATGAATTACTCACAAACCCGTAAAAACTTCATTCATCTTTGGAGCACAAATTAAGATATTTTTGATGAAATCCGAGAGCTTTCTGACCCTGCATAGACAGCAACACAACTGAAATGTTCTCAGGCCCAGAAACGTAAGGACATTGTTAAAATAGTCCATGTGACATCGGTGTTTTAACCGTAATTTTACGAAGCCTCGAAAAAACTTTTTGTGTGCAAAGACAGTAAAAATAACGACTTTATTCAACAATTGTTCTCCTGCAAATTGCATCATCTGCCATTTTGGAGAGTACCACGACCCATATGCGTGCTTTTGTACCAAGCATTCAAATCCGCCTTTTCTGATCCCATTCTTCTCTCTTTTCTCACTGCATATCAGCTCAGAGAAGCTGAAGAGTGAAGAAAATATGAGAATAAAGTGCCTAACGGGTATTTAATAATGGGAAATAAAGTGTTTAACAGTATTTAATAGGTCTATAATTGAAATCCAATGCATCCGTTTAAGATTTGAATGAATATCCCCAGAATATGTTCTTAATGCATACTGTTTCTATCTGCCATTTTGTCTGTTTGCATTTAGTGTAAATACCATCTAACACCATTTGCACTTAATGCAAACAGCTTCTCTCGAAATATTATTTTGAAGGCTAAAAGCATCAAACATGAGTGGGACTGCGATATCAAACTGAACTGTTCAGCTTGACCCACAATAGTGGATCTATTTATTTGTGAGATCCACCAGTAGGTAGTCCAACGTTGACTCTGGTTTGTATATGTAAGCATCCACTCCATGTTCTCCAATGGCTCGCGCTGAACAGTTCAATTAAGTACCACTCTTTCATCATACTTGTAGAGTGTTTTACGTCCACAGTCGTGAAGATGGAAGATGAGAAGATGGAAACTGTAGACTTTTTGGTCATACTTTATTTTAAGGTCCAATTCTTGCTATTAACAAACCATTAACTATGACTTTTGCCTCAATAAACTCCTAATTTGTTGCTTATTAATAGTTAGTAAGGTACTTGTTAAGTTTAGGTATTGGGTAGGATTAGGGATATAAAATATGGCCATCCAGAATATGTGCTTTATAATTGCTAATAAACAGCCAATATGTTAAAAATATACATGCTAATAAGCAACTAGTTAATAGTGAGAACTGGTCCCTATACTAAAGTGTTACCGACTTTTTTCATATTTTCTGTTTTGACTTTGGAAAAAAAATCTGCAGATAAAGATGGAAAAATATGAGAAGTCAAGAGGTTGAGAAAAGTTACGATAAGCTACGATAATACTTTCAGCATGTTAGCCATGAAGTGCAGCTCATGTTGCTCATGTGATTTGGAAAATGTATTGATGCACTCATGATGTATTGATGATGTCACGGTCTTGCACACAAAGTAAACAAAGGAATAACTGAATGTTTACATAATGGTGAGCAAGCAGTACTGTTTAATCATGGTTTAGTGTGTGTATGTGTGGCCAAGTAGGGGTATATCTCTGAGACTCAGACATTATGAATGCAGAACAATTTTGACTCAGCAATGACGGCATAAATGTAACAGCACCAGCGTTTTGCCACTTTGCTCTTTTTTTTTTTTTTTCAGTATAACAGATCAAACACCAACATTAGACCATACATATATGTCCTGTAAACAGGAGGCTGGGAATTAGAATAAAGGTTATTCAAACAACCGCATTAACATAATCACACAGCTGGAAGAAAACAGCATTTCCTCTGTTTATAAACCATAAAACCTTGATGTTGTCTAACAGAAGTGTCACCTGATGAACAGCAACATCCTATATCTGCACAAAGCCTGTGTGGAGCTGTAACTCTATTTACACTAAGATGTGACGTGCACAACTTTACAAATTTTGGACACAATTACATAGTTCAAGCAAATTCGAGACCGTATAATGTCTTTTTGGTGTCAAGTAAGCGTGAGCCAGTCTACAAAAGGCCAAATTAGGCCGACGCTAACACATAAAACCATGACTAAACCTACAAAAGGTAAACTCAAAAATGACCCAGACTACATTTGGTAGTGTGTTAGCCACTTGCCCTAGACAGCGTCTCACACTTTCACAGACTCTTACTCATACCTCTGGCCAGTCAGCCCATAATAAAAGCGATTAGAGACTTCAAAGGTGCTAGTCTGTGACTGAGACCACGTCCAAAGTTTCAAGGACATAAGCTACATAGTTTAAACGACACGCTCAGCCCGTATCGCACGCAACCACATCCTACTGACATGCAAGCCCCATGCCCGGGTCACAGGCGCAAAGGAGCAGAATCAGCATATAGTGCAGTGGGGTTAGTCACGCTTGTTTGATTTACCGTCTGTGTGCGTTTGCGAGGGTGTGTGTTACTGAGACAAGGCCACTGTCTTGTGACTGTGCAGTGCTGCAAAAGCAAATTGACACTAATGCACCTGAGAATAAAGCTCTCACACATATGCAACCACACCCAACATACAGGAAGCTGATGGGTCAAGCAGTCTTACAGAAAGTGTTACGTGTTCCACTTTTACATCATCCTGTTGACATGCATAGTCATTTTCATTTTCATGTTTTGCTTGTGTGTCTGCTTACCCTGAAGCTCTGCTATTGCACAATTATTTGCAATGTGAATTGAATACCAGTGAATATATATACACTTAACGTGCAAAACACTTTCAATTGGATTATTAAGCAAACAGCAAATACATCAGTCTGACAGTCTGGAGATATAACCTTTAGGCCTATATATCATATTACTGTCAGTTAGAAATGACAAAAAAGACCCCAAAAATATGGTATTATCATATGCTATTTTGGGCGCGATGAGTCATTTAGTTTAAACATTTACCATGGTAATGCCATGTTCTGGGACATATAGCATGAAAATACAATGGTATCCTTTGAAACCCGAATGTGAAAACCATTAGGGCTTTCTTTAGAGTCTTCTTTGCTCAAAACCCTGCTTTTAAATGCAGGTACAGAAACATTTTCACACTTGTAATTTTGAAGTGGGGTTTATAGACAGTTACAGAAACACTGTGCGTAGTATAAACAGTCATTTCAGCGCTTGAGGGGAAAATGTCAAATGGTGACAAAAAACAAACGCAAATATGCAAATAAGAACATTAACCCAGGGTTCGAGAAATGTACAATGTAAATTACTGGCTATTTCAAGTATTAAATGTCATACAAAGCATATTTTTTTTTAAAACTCGCCGTTCAGACTCTTAAGGTACAGTCACATTTATTGTTGTTGGGCGAATTTTTGCAGGCTAAATCCAGTCATGTAAATAGGTATCCACACATTCGGGAATTTTTTGTAAGGGCAAAAGATCTCCGCATGCAGATTCGGCATTGTGTTCATATTGGTAACACAAATTTATTGTGTTGACCAACATAGAATTTTTGCCTATAATATTTCACTAATTTCGAAATTCTGATTAAATTAGCCACATTCGAAGCCTTGATTCCTGAATGCTGAATCACGTTTCCAGCCAATCATATACAATCTAGTAGGCTATAGTTAGGAATCATTCACATGAGTTATTGCAGTTAAAATACATGACACAGCAGAATGGAAAAATAGGGTTTCAATGCACTTTTTTGAAAAGCTGAGCCATCTTAAAAAGTGGTGTTAATTTGTTGAAAATGGAAAGCCATGATGCATCCATCAAATACTTTCATGTAGGTCATGTTTGCATAGAAAAGCAAATAAAAAAGCATTGTGAAAAGCAATTACATGTTCTGTGTGAACTGGTTCCTTCACTGATACACTATATTGCTTGGCAGAAGAATTGTTTCTCTAGAGCTCAGCTCACCTCCGGTTTGTTCAGTTTAGAGGAGTACAGGGTAGACCGATCAAGAGACAGTGGGCCAGATTTACTAACAGCTTGTGCCAGCGCAAACCGTCTTTTTGCGTTAAAATAGTATTGTCAGGATTTACTAAAGACACGCAGTAAAGAATTAGAGCTGAAAATGCGAAGGACAGTTACTTTTGTGCCTAACCTTACTGAATATCCATTTGTAAGAGTTTCCCTTTCAGACACAAAATTTATGGGAGGAGAGTATTAAAATGAATCACGCACCGCAATTTACTAACGTTTGCACTCATCAAATTACTGGTATTTGCACCATTATTTAACGCCAAAAAAAAGCAGGCGGTAATTTGCGCTGCTCTTGGTAGATTGTGCTGGTCATTATGGAAATGATCTGGTCTGTGTTCTTTAATATGTGCACTGTCAGTAAATCACACGCAGAATTTTCCCCTCCCATCGGCGCTTTTATGGAATTGCCCTCTAACTCTAATTTGCCCTGTTTAGTAAATCTGGCCCAGTATGGGAATAGTGGGCAGCATTGGGTCAGCTGGCACACCAACAATGAACAATATTATTGTGATGAGTAATTTACTACTTCACATAAACCATACTCTATAAATCCATTCCACTTGTATTTTACGTCAAGTCACAATGTTTTATTACTATATTTTATGGTTACCTTATGTTTACCTTGTATTTTTCCATAGTTTTCCCTGTCATTTAATATGTCTGTTTACTCATCACTCCTTTTATTTTCTGTATTGTCTATTTTAATACTTAAAGCACTGTATTGTATGCTCTGACAATATTGTAAATGCTTACAGTCATGAAGCTGTGTTGACTCAGACTCAGACTCGATAGATAGATAGATAGATAGATAGATAGATAGATAGATAGATAGATAGATAGATAGATAGATAGATAGGGTGTGCTGTCATACAACATTTTACTAATCATAAACCTGGAATTATGGGCATCTGTCACTTGAGTGAGTCACTTGGCTTGTGACAACAAAAAAAGACACAAACAAGAGAAGGGACTTGCCCCCAATTAGACATAAAACAACCATAAACACACCTCTACAGTCAGCTATAAATCACTTGAGACAGGCCTCTCTCACTGTTTGTGCTCCGCAAAGTTTGTTGTCTCATGCTGTTTGTGTCTGAGTCCTCCACAGTTGCAGAAGATGGAGTGTATTGTGTGTATGTGAAGGTGTGGTGTGTGTATCTGCGCTAATTGATGTGTGAAGAATTTCAAGGTGGACGAGACAAACTGCTTCCACACACACACACACACACACACACAAACCCACTAACTTCACAAAGACAATCAAGTCACTTGGCAAGTTGACGGCCTACATAAAACTTCAAGAGATAACAGAGTTACAGAGTGAAACCTCTCTCACAATGAACTTTTCATTTCTGATGAGCAGCAGTACTTTAATCATTATCAAATTCCTGTGACCGGAGAATGATACATCATCCCTCTCCTCAGTGTGACAGAACACGTATTTTTTGCCCTTTTTCTTTCTATGAATTGTATGATTATGATGAATACTTAGAAACAAGGTCAAAATCCGGTTGTTTTTTCCGTCCTCTACTGATTTCACTGTGACTAGTGTCATTTGATTGTTAATACACTTTATTGTATGAAGAATATACCAAACATATAATCAGATAAAATACAATAATAATATTATTTACCAGTAGCACATCTATGTTTTTTTTGGAGTGGTGAAGGTAAACAGTTAGCTTGCTGTTGCTCACTTTTGGTATTGTTCATATTTAAGATTAGTGAGTCAAACAAACCCAGTAACACTTTAGATTAGGGAACACATACCCACTGTGAACTAACAGATTTTCCTCGATAAACTCCTAATTTGCTGCTCATTGATGATAAGTAAGGTAGTTGTTGTAGTAGTTATGTTCACATATTGGGTAGGGTTAGGGATATAGAATAAGGCAAGCTGTGCTTTATAACTACTACTAAACAGACAATATTCTAGTAATATGCATGCTAATAAGCAGCTAGTTAATGGTGAATAGTGTTGCCTAATCTGAAATGTCACCACAAACACCTAATTATTCAGCGTCACACATTGTTTGTGTAACAGCCATGATGAGGTGTTCTATTACTTTTCTGGGTGTTCAGACTAGTGATTATTGCCTTCTAGATTATAAAACAATGAAGATTCCATTGAATTACATTGAAGGAGGGACCTGAGCCTCCCGAATGAGCTCTCAGTGTGTAAGAACACATGCACTAACCACTATGCCACAGCCCTGGCAGCCCAGACCTGATTATTTCTCCATATAAAGGTGGAGTAGAGGTGGTGGAGTGATGAAGGAAGATAATTATAATATGGAAAGGACTGGAGGATTAACACTTAAATGTACTTTTTTAGTCCAAATTTAAAAAGTTTTAATTTATTATAGCCATCAAATGATGATATTTTTTTGGGGGGGGGACTTTATGACTACCTTACTAACTAAAAATAAGCAGCAAATTAGGAGTTTATTGAGGCAAAACGCATAGTTAATAGTGAGAACTGGTCCCTAAACTAAAGTCTGACCAAGAGTTATTAATGATGATGATGATGCATCTGTCGTGTATTCAGGCTATAAAATCCATAAAAGTTCTGTTTATTTGTTAAGATTATCTTGATGGACAAACCATGTAAGGATCATAAACTTTTGATGGTCACAGAGCTTATTTTCTGCAGTAACGCCAATGGAAAAATCCTAACCAAGGTAATGATAACTTCAAGATTGGCCTAAAAAAATATAACATCACTGCACCACTCTATATATTATTTTAGTTGCTTTTTTGTTTTAATAGATGAGTTTATAAAGGAAAAGCAGCCAACAAGTGTTCAACACATGTGAAGATGGTCACACTTTATTTTAAGGTCCAGTTCTCACCATTAACAAACCATTAACTATGACTTTTACCTCAATAACTCCTAATTTGTGGCTTATTAATAGTTAATAAGGTAGTTGTTAAGTTTAGGTATTGGGTAAGATTAGGGATGTAGAATATGGTCATGCAAACTATTTGAACTAATAAACAGCCAATATGTTATTAATGGGTTTGCTAATAAGCAACTAGTTAATAGTGAGAATTGGTCACTATAATAAAGCGTTACTGTGAAGATTTTCAACGCTATTTAAAAAGATCCCAGCATGAACCTCATGATGTTTTTTGAGAGAATGTTAAAATAAAGAATGAGTAGGTGTGTTTATTTACATATAAAACTGTGATTGAAAATAATTTCCTCCACACCGAGCCTCGTTGCAACTGTGCCATTGAGTCTGTAAGGGTGATTCAGCGTTTTACTGGCGTATGTGTGGGATAGTTTATTACAGCTCACAGACATACAATAATTCTGGAGGCTAATGATTAACTATGACAACAGCTGAGAACAAGCCCCTCATCTTACTCTGATGAGCTCCATACATCAGATCAGCACATGCTGACTGACGTAAGACAATCGTTTCAATGACTAAACTTTATCCCCTATTTTATATTCATTTTATACTCATTACATTCACTCAGAAAATGTAGGGAATAATACGGCATTTCATTCTGGAGCTGTGATATTTGCCAAGGCAAAACATTTACCAGCATTTAAAGACAGGATATGTGTGTGTGTCTCATCCAAGGGCATTTCCAAGGGTAATGCCCAGACAAATAAGTCAATTAAGGCCGACCTCTGTCCTAAATGATTCACGATTCCCAATGAGGTAAAGACTTTTATAGTCTCTTATACTGTCATGCCACTAAATAGGACAATAAAAGACCTTCTGAGATACAAGACACATGACCTGGGAATGTTCCAAGTCCTTCCTAATGTCCAATATCTTTAGTGTGTGATATGCGAGGGGTTTTGGTTCAGTATGTGTATATAGACACTAAATGATTGAGAGGTCTACTCCCACATATTGAGGTGTCAGATGTTAGGTACAGACCGTTCCAGGTCTGAAAGGAGGAAATCCATGGAGGAAACATGACCCAAAACACCTAAACAATGAAGAAACAAACAAGGAAAATAACCCAGTAAAACCAAACACTATTGAGGAATAAGATGGGGTGGGGGGGTGTTGAGAGAAAGAAAGAACAATATATTAAAACAGAGTGAGCTACCTACATTCTTAAAGTAATATTTATGGAATGTTCTTATAACTTTATATATTCATATTTGATATATGTTCTCATGACGTGGAGAGAAAATGTTCTGAGAGCAACATTCTTGGAATTTCCTTATGATAAACGTTCTAAAAAACGCTTTTGTAATCTTTAAATAATGTTCTAATCATGATAAGAAAACTGGACTTTTAACGTTATTAGAATATTAAAAATAACTGTTTAAATATTCTTATATTTTGGGTGAAAATAAAGTTAGTAGAATGCTGTAATGACATTTTTGTAACCTTAAAATAATGTTATAATCCCAACAAAAATGGATGTTTTAGGAACATTTCAAAACAATGTTCTCACAATGTTTTTATAACCTAAATTTGTTACCTGTTCACTTATAAGCTACCTGGTCTCAAGACGAAAACGGACCTGTGGGAACTTTTTCGCAAGATGCGAAATATGTACCAATAAGCACATATCACTGCAGTTTCCAACAGAAATGAACACTGGAGGCGGTAAAACAGCGAGCACTTGTAATCATTTTCATATACAGTTATGATTACAGCTCCATATGTTTCGTTTTCTGGATGTAAGAAGCTTGCTCAGTAGCTCAGCCGGCACGAAATTGGACTTAAAATGCGGAATCCTTGGGTACGAATCCCGTGAAAAACGCGACTCACAATGAAAGAGCTAAAAGATGAGAGCTTGAAAAACAAGCTAAAACGGCATGTTTGCGTTTTTTACGTCACATTCGCTTTTGTTCATACTATCAGGTAGTTTTAGGTGTAGTGCAGATGGTACATTATTTTAAAACGTCACGAAGCATTAGATTTATAGCGAACACTCTTTTAGCACCATTCAGTAGACATTTCACATCGAATGTGTCACGAAACATACATGACGGTACGTATTTCGCATCTTGCGAAAAAGTTCCCAGAGGTACATTTTCGTCATGAGACCAGGTTGCTTATAAGGGTCCATTTGAGTCCAGATGTTGCCTATATAGGCAGCAGACAGCAAGGCAGCTTGCTAGGTGTTGGAATAGAGCCAATAAGACTTGTCTTTGTGCATAAACAGGATGAATCCATGCAGGACTAGAGCCAAGGTCTCTATCTTCTTTCTGGCCCTATACTACATACTTCCTGCACGGAGCTCACAGTGACCAAAATAAGACCCAAGAACAATTGCTGGCCCCAGTTGGTGCCTGAGTCCAGAGAATGGTTTGATTTGCCACGCATCGTTGGGTTCTGGACACGTGCATTCGGGGAAGGTCTCACATCAGGACTGGGAGGCCTCAACGTGTGTGACGACACACTACAGCAGCAGGTTCGAGTTCAGCTGTTGTTTACATCTCTCCATTGAACATTGTGTGATGAGGAGTTACACACAAGCCGTTCTCCAATGCACGTGGTACAGGAACAGAACAGCGGGATTCAGATTGTCCATGTTTTGCAACATCCTCTGCATGACAATGGTGCTCATTTTAACCCCTTACTTTCTGAGACAACATAGAAAACGAGGATTAAATCAGATGAATCGAGAAGGCAAAAGCTTTAAATCAACAAAACCCCAAAACTTTACTGAAAGCCTTTGTGTATAATGCATTATAAAAGTAGTTTTAATGCATTAATTATGCCTTTTAATCCACATTATAATGCATTGTACAGTCTCATGAATAATTGTAACCACAGTTAATACATTATAACAGTCAATTCATTGTTACACTTTAAATTGCATTTTAATCAAAGTAAGATGACAAAAAAGTATGGAGTGGGAACTGATGAATGTAAACAACACTGAACCTTTTCAATCTAGACTCAGGTGAGAGACTGATGATGCCTAAAAGACTATCAGATTTGTTGGGAAGTTTCCAGATTCTGGAAAGCTGGTGTCTGAACTGATCATGTCAGTGTTGTGTATATTAATAGTGGAATTACTCTTAAATAGCAGATATAACACAGGAATAACAATAACACTTTTCATAACCGAGGAAATGTTCATAACTCTTCTCATTTATAGAAAAATGAGACTTGTCGTTCAGAACAAAATGTGCTGGAATGCACCGCAATCTTGCACTCCATCCAGCGTCCAAGTGCATTTCCAAGTCCAGCCTGTGCATATGAGACTGTGTGTTTATCATAGTGAGGAATGCACACTATTTGGTAAGTCAAATGCTGGCTCGACCGTCAGGATGTGTACAAACACGGTCTGGTTAATGGGCTCATCCATCGATTTCACACAGAACAAAAGTACACAGACAGTGCCAATAGCCTCGCTAGCATTCCTGTGTACCTCAGTGTCGCTCTCAATTCACACTTCATCAGCAGAAATCTTACAGAACATTGTTCAAGAATGTGTCCCAGTCATATCTCGCCTCAAAATCACTACATTTTGCATAAAGAAAATAATGTTACACCACTGTTCAAAAGATTGGGGTCAGTAAGATTTTTTTAAAATGTTTCTGAAGGAAGTCTCTGCTCATCAAGCATCAAAATATAGTAAAGACAAAAATATTGTAATATTTAGCATCATTACTCCAGTATTCTGTGTCACATGATCCTTCAGAAATCATTCTAATATGATTATTTGCTTAAGAAACATTTATGTTTATTATCAATGTTGAAAACAGTTGTGCTGCTTCATTTTTTATGCATGTATGTATTTATTTACTTATTGATTGTGGAAATCATGATATATTTTCTTCCTTTGTTGACTAGAAATTTCAATATAATCAAATAGATTGATTTTTCATTTTTAACATTATAAAAGTTTTTACTGTTACTTTCAAAATATTAACTTCTTTCAAAAATGAATGAATGAATAAATAAATAAATACTACATACATACATACATACATAAAAAGATTCCCACTGCCCCCAAACTTTTGAATGGTATTATATTATATTATATTATATTATATTATATTATATTATATTATATTATATTATATTATATTATATTATATTATACTATGCATCGAGACAATTTTATGAAATTTAGGCAAAAATCAGCTCAAGTTCATGTAAATTTAGTTTTATTTACTTTTAAAAAATATATAAATAATTAAATAATCATGCTATTTCTTTGTAAGAAAAGTTTGGGGGGCGGGGGTTAGATAAAGGCCCAAAAACAAATTCATTTTAAAATCTTGAAAAAAAAAAAAAGCAAATGTGAATGCAAATTGGTTACAAAGCATTTTTGCAGCATGACTATCGAAAACTATTCAAAACCACTTATTCATATGCGGTGTCAAACGAAACCTGTTTGAGCCAATCACGAATGAAGGTATTTAAAAGCCTACATCATTTACAAGTACAAGTCATGCTTATTGTGCAATATGTGTTATGCTTCTTGTTAATATAAGTAGCCTAGCAACATCTGTCTCATCCACCCCAGCTGTCCACATATAGAATGTAGGTCAGTGTTTGATGACAGTTCAGCATTACTGACACAAACATTGACAGGAGGAAATGACAGAAAATAGGTTGAGAAAGGTGGGCAGCAACAACTCACACGACAGATATTGTCAGCTATCAGAAAACACTGGGAAACTCGGGCCTAAAGAGACTTCTGAGTTTCTCCACTCATTACGGCATTATGGTGGTATTCATGTGCGTTCAACTCGCAAATGTGATCTTTCTGACATTACTTGAACGCACAAATTCATACGCTCATGCTAAGCAGAGCCATATAAGTAAGAGTTTACTTTTTTTTTCCCTGTCACACATGGTGCCTCAGATTCTGGTTCATTGAAATGTGCTTTATGAATGTGACTTTCTATCTCAACTATGTGACAGGAATTAATGTCCAGAGAGTCTCGCCAAACACTCTGCCAGTCGTGAAATACCCCATATATTTTTCCTCAAATGAAACTGGAGGCATTTTCATAAACAGTTTATCCAGCACCTCACTCATAAACACCACATCTGCAAGAAAAGCGGACAGGAACGAGAAGGTAAAGCCTTAAAATGGAAGTCATCTGAGACACGGCTGCAGCGCTGAGCTTGGCCCAGGGTCACCGAATAATAAACAGTTATGAAAACAGTTATCGCCAGGCTGAAGGGGTCTGAACGGGGGGAGAAATCTCCACATTTCATTTCCGCTCAGCGCTCTGGTTTCATTCTGATCTAAACCACTGCAGGAGAACAGAGGCTTTAGGTGAGGGGGGTTTCAAGTATTATTACTTCATAGTGCTCTAGATATGTGATTCAAGTTTAAATTGTGTTACTCATGCTCCAAACGTCCATCCAAACCTGTTGGATCTTGTTTAGCAGAACAGTTGAATTGTCAGTCTCCAAAAAGCACCACTGAAGAACAGTGTTATTTTAGCAGTATTTAAATAGCATTAGTTTATTAATGTTTTAAATTAGCATTTATTTTTAGTTTAGTTTAGGTTTTAAGTCATTTCATGTGCTTTTATCATTTTCTTTTTTAAAATATTTCTATTTTTAAGTAGTTTTAGTCATTTTAGTAATTTACTTCAACTTAAATCGTTCTATTTCATTTAGTTGCTATAAGGCAACATTTCTAGTTCATGTTTAATTATTTTTTTATATTTAAGTTTTTATCTAATCTTAATATTTTATTTTATTTCAGCTATTATTTTTCAATTAGTTAACATTTTGGTCACACTTTAGTTTATTAGTTTGTCTATTAACTAACTATTAACCATGTCTTTTGCCTCAAACTCTTCATTTGCTGCTTATTAAGAGTTACTTTAGTAGTTTTAAGTTTAGGTATGGAGTGGATTAAGCGATCTATAGTATGGTCTTTAGAATAAAGCATTAATAAGTGCTTTATATGTACTTTTAAACAGCCAATATGCTAGTAATATGCATGCTAATAAACAACTAGTTGATAGTGAGAATTTAACACTTAACTAAAGTGTTACCAAAATTTTTAATAGTTTAGTTTGAGTTAACAATACCAACCCTGCTGAAGCACCATAAAACTAGTTTATTAGACTCATGTGATGTATTTCAAGCTTCTAAAGGCATACAATAGCTTTGTGTGAGGAAGAGATCAAAACGTAATAAATGACCGATCTTCCCTTCAGCTATTGCTCTAACTTAAATATCAGAAACTCTGAGACAGGCGTCTGTGGTCCAACACAAATTTAAATTTCAAATTTAGAATTTTAAAATAGAATTTTCTGTTACCATGTAACCTCAGACTGGCTAGGCCTTCAAAATCTTTACACAGCTACAGCATGAACATTCTTCAAAAGTTCTCCTTTTGTGTTCCATCAAATTTGGAAAAACATAAGAGTGAGGAAAATGAAGATAATTTTTATTTTTGAGTATCTCTTTAAGATGGATATATATATATAGTCAAACCAAAAGTTATTCAGACACCAGATATAATTTTTTATTTATTTATTTATTTATTTTACTAGTGGGTGCAGGACACTATATTTCATTTATGTAAGTGAGGATAGGAAAATAAAGTAAACTGTGACATATTATACCCAAAAATTCTTCATACAGTGGACTACCAGTAAAATTAATTAATTAAATAAATTTGGGACCAAAAATTTGATTTGACACTTTGACCTGACCATGTTTTTTTTTGCATCTGACATTATCAAGATGAATTTGTTCTGACACAGTTTAACTCTTGTGTTCTTGTCGTATTTTATTATCATTTTCTAAACTATAGCGAATAAACTGTGATGATGTGAGAAATGATGGTGTCTGAATAAATTTTAGTTTGACTATATATATATATATAGATATATATAGATATAGATATATATCAAGATCCATTTTATATCAAGATATCATTTCTATTTATTTATTATTTTTTGAGTGAACTGTCTCTTTAAGATGTTTATATATATATATATATATATACTGTATATACATATATTTCAGACTTTCCAGGTGAACGTTTCCATATCACCTGTCTCAGCTTTACAGCCACAAACAAACAGCCCAATTTCAATATCTGCTCTTGAGAAGACTTTAACCAGCTCTAAAAGCATAAAGCACAGTGATTACAGATCCCCCTGAAACCAAACACACTGGCGTGTAACAGCTTGTTGCAACATTTTGCCTCATTAAGGGCTTCAGGCTTTTAATTAGGTTATCTGAAAAGGGGTTTAGGATCTTATGCAAGTTCCTTTATTAGGTTAAAACCTAACTGACCGTGATATTTGCATGACTTCCAGGTCTGTGGACTCAGGTCAGTGGGCTTCCTAACCTCCCAATTGAAAATAGACACGGCACAAGCGCAGCAGTCATGTTGCTTAAACGCTTGTTGTGTAAGTGACTAATTCTAGTTAACGATTAAACATTATTTTGTGGTTTTGTGTGGAGTTTATTGGTTAAACAAAGAAGCTGCATTCTGAAAAAGCTTGTCAAGGTCAGGTGAGTGTTTCGATCCACTTTTCTGTGTACCACACACTATCACAAGCCCTTTTAAAAACGCGATTGGGCACAGATATGTATAATCAGTGTTTACTTATTTACTTTCTAGTAAGTGAGCGAGAGAAACAGACGTTTGAGTGTTTTAGTGTGTGTGCACTGTTGGCAGACGTAGAAGGATCTCTTTGCTCGGCCTGAGGAGTGAGGAGGATGCTTACAAACACACACACATGGCAGAGAGCTCCCTCAGTCCCTCTCCATGAATGACCTGCCTCAGTCTCCGCATAAAGACGATCTATGAGACAGATCGCCTGGTCTGCCGGGTCACGTGACCTGTGAAGGAGTCATTGATGACAGTGCTACAGGATAGAGCTCTGCTCAATGGCATGAACTACAGTACCAGGGGAAAACCAGGGAGGGAAATGAACAGCCACTGCTATTTAAAAGTGGGTTACTTGGACGCTACGCCACACATAACAGTGATAAATCAACACTAGACATAGTTAGCATAGCATAGCTCTGCGCACACCCACAATGTCAGTTTTTAGGTGACCCACATCCCTGCCTGTATATGCTTTCCTAAAGGCATTGTAAGGCATTTTGTGGAACAGCATGCAGGAAATGTCCTGTTATCTGACAGATATCAATCAAACTGGTGTACTGAGATGACACGCCTGTATATGTGACAGTATAGAATCTGTAAACAGGTGAACTAAACTGATTTTAAGTTGACATGAAATGAAAATGATCATAGATCTTATTGTGCAAGAGTCATCCATTTATTGTGTAATTCCAGATCCCAAAATCCAGTCAACAACCGATAAATAGAACCAAGTTTGGATATATGTCACAATGCAGAAAAAGGATTTGTTACTAATTCCGTTTTATAGCGATTCAACTTTTACACTAAATACAGTATCACAAATATTTATTATACAAAAAAAAAATGTCCTTAGAAGTACATATCACTGCAGTTTCCAACAGAAATGAACACTAGAGGCGGTAAAACCGCAAGCACTTGTAATCATTTTCGTACCCAGTTATGATTACAGCTCCATATGTTTTGCTTTCTGGACGTAACAAGCTTGCTCTGTAGCTCAGCTGGCACAGAATTGGACTTAGGATGCGGAATCCTTGGGTACAAGTCCTGTCAAAAACATGAATCACGATGAAAGATCACAAGATCAAAAAACAAGCTAAAACGGCATGCTTGCGATTGTGCTTTTATGTCACATTCGCTTTTGTTCATACTATCAGGTAGGTTTAGATGTAGTGCAGATGGTACGTTATTTTAAAACGTCACGGAGCATTAGACTTATAGCGCCACTCAACGGACATTTCAAGTCAGAACTGCGGCGACGCCTGCGAAACCAGCGTCACATAAAACACACCATATGTACCTTCATCTGAACAAACTAAATACTCTTTTAGCGCCACTCAGTGGACATTTCACATCAAATATGTCACGAAACGTACATGGCGGTACGTATTTCGCGTCTTGTAAAAAAGTTCCCACAGGTACATTTTCGTCATGAGATCAGGTTGCAAACTACATAGAACATACTTGTTATCAGTCGCAAAGTAAGTTCTTATTCAGAAGTAGTACCTACTCGGGCAGTATGCGGTTTTGGATGCATTCACGTTGATGTGAACAGGCCTTTAACCTCAATAGCGGAATGCAATGAGCTGACTGCATATAGCAAAAACATAAGTGTTTGTACATATTAGTACATGTTTACTTGAGCTATTTTTAAACATAGTAAGGAATGTATACTGTTTACAGTATGAAATCACCATTTTCTGTTTATTTCGTATTAGGATATGGGCCTGTTATGCTATGGCTGTATGTTTAACAAATTTAAGAGCACAGATAGAAGGCTGATGGTGACTGTGCCGATGTTTGTGCTTTCCATGTGTGGCCCAAGAGCATGTGTACGATAGCCGGATTAGTTACAGGCTGTTTCTGTGTCAGTACATGAGGTGTGTGTGCGGACTGGCAGATAGAAGTTTATTTGTGGCATGTTTGAGTGGGCGTGAGCATGAACGTGTAGTATGCATGGAGATAGGACATGGTTTATTTAAAGATATTCTTCCAATAGGATCCCTTTCGTGGTGTAACTCACTTTGGCTCAGGGTCTGTTTAAGGGTGCGATCTTGGCTCTCAAGGGTAATATCGGGAGCCATCAAAACCATGGGGCATTTTTTTAGAACTGAACAGTCATTGCACAACAACTTGTAGATGTACTTGTAGATGTACAGTATGCACATGAACCATCAAGGAAGAAAATAAAAAATCATCATTAGCTCACCAACTTTCTTGTTTCTAAACAAGGCACCAGTTACTGTTTTCCATACAATGTTGGGCCTGAGACCTAAAGCTTTAAAAAAAAAAAGACACAAAACATCATAATTATCATGATTCATGCACTATATTTCAAGGCTTATAAAGTCATATGATAGCTTTCTGTGAGGAGAAGCATGAAAATTAGATTATTCACTGATAATCATCTTTCTAAGACGACCTATTAACTGCTACAACTGGATCATTGAGTCAGAGAGTTAGAACACTTAAGACCTCTTTTGTGAACTGGATTAACTGATTAATTGAAAATACTGGTAATACTGTAGATTAGGGAACACATACTCACAGTTTTCCCTCAAACTCTTAATTTGATGCTTATTGATAGTTAGCAAGGTAGTTGTTGTAGTAGTTATGTTTAGGTATGGGGTGGGTGTAAGGGATCTAGAATATGGTCATGCAGAATAAGGCATTAATATGTACTTTATACGTAATAAAAAGCCAATATGCATGCTACTTAATAACGACTAGTTGACAGTGAATAGTGTTCCCTAATCTAAAGTGTTACCAAAATACCCAACTCAAAATAACAATTTGGTTCACAAATCAGAGAGCTCTTTTTATCTCAATAACAGCCAACTTTAATTTAGTAATTACTTACATTTCAGTTCGTTCAGCACACAAACTATCGGATGGCTTCAGAAGACTTGGAATTGCACAAGTCATATAACCTACTTTTATGTTAATTTTATACTGCTTTGTTTTAGAATGGAAAAGGGCAGCCAGCACATTATTCAAAAGCTCTCTATCTGTGTTCTATAAAATGTGAAAGTCATTCAGGTTGGAACAACATAAAGGTAAGTAAATGATTTGGTAACACTTCAGTATACGGTCCAATTCGCACTATTAGAATCAGAAAACCAGTTGTTTATTAGCATGCACATATTCTGCATGACCATATTCTACATCCCTAATCCTACCCAATACCTAAACTTAACAACTACCTTACTAACTATTAATAAGCAGTAATAAGGAGTTTACTGAGGCAAAAGTCGTAGTTAGTTAACACTGAGAACTGGACCTAAAGTGAGACCAATGATTTTTTTTAGCACAAATCTCAAAAACAAATGAGATATTAGAAGACGTTGAAGAACCTGTGTGGTGAAAGAAAGAGAGAAAACGGAAAAAGAGAGGGATAAAAAACATCCTGACGTGCACAAACATTCATTTCCAGCATTCATTTCCCTCAGAGACCTTATCAACGCGACCTTTGTCTGAAAAGCGGTCGATATGAAATCTCAACATGACCAAGCACACCACCTCCAAAGCACCTTCCGCTTCAGTGTCCCCCACCCTACTTTCCCCTCAGACTCAACTTCACCTAATATCCGTAAAGAGCTCACCTCTGACCTCTTTAACTTCCCACATATACACATTGAAACCTGAAGACTTTGTTCTGCTTTCTCTCAAATATTCCAGAGTGATGCTCTCGTCAGCTACAAATCAGTGTCACCAATAACGCAGCAGATAATGACCAAGCTCAGCTACAGTATCAGTACAGTATAAACATTTTAAATGATTGCGTCCAATTACTTTGTGGTCCATAAACATATTCATACACACACAGATGCTCCTCCATCATAAACCAACAGATCTCAAGGGTTTCTGTTCGGGAGCCGAAAAACTGTTTACTCAGTAATAACACAAATGAGTACAGTTATCCACGTCACACTGCCAAGAAATTGCTGGAGTTTGTGTGCCAATTAAAGGTCTTCAAATAAGGCTTCCACTTACAAGCGTAAGCTGCTGGATTTTACGATCCACTGAATTTGTGTATGTACAGAGCAAAGAGTGGGAGCGTGTGTTTACTGGCAAACTATTAGACCACCACACTGAAGCAGGTTTTCCACATTTCTGGCCATAAAATTTACTGTTTTGATATTGTAAATAGTTTACATAAGTGAATGTTACTCAATTCAGATTTGCACTGATCACCTGGCCGTACAGAATCTTAATTTTTTTTTTTTCTGTGATGATTTTGGGACAAAATTCTCTGGATTGACATGTTACCTTTTAAACAGTGTAAAATGTGTTTAGCTGAGAGTACTATCCTTGTGAAAAGTACCTTTTTGCATACTTTTAAAAAGTACTTATTACAGAAATTATATACTAAAAAGATATACTTAAGTGCAAACTGAATTCAATGTTTTCAGACACTTAAATGCATGTTAATTGCAATTAAATGAAAATGAATTATAGTTTACATTTATATTAAATGCAATAAGCTTAACTTTAGAAAGATTTTGACCCACTTAAGGGCTTAAATACATCTTTATATCTAATTTCATAATTACTTCCATTGACTTTGTTTAAAGTGTATTGTCGAATGTATTGACAAACATTTATGTTAAACTAAAATATACCTTAATATCATTTCTATTGAATCTTGTATGTTGTGTATTTAAATATATTTGCAATTTCACATTCTATAATGATAAACTGCAATTAATTGCATTGAAAATTACTTCCTAAAAGTGTACTTAAAGGGATAGTACACTCAAAAATGACACTTTTCTTGATTTACTCACCCTCAAGTTGTTCCAAACCTGTATAAGTTTCTTTCCTCTGCTAAACACAAAAGAAGACATTTTGAAGGATTTTAGTAACAGCTGTCGGTAGCCATTGACTTCCATAGTATTTAGAAATTACTATGGAAGTCAATGGCTACCGTCAACTGTTTGGTTACCAACATTCTTCAAAATACCTTCTTTTGTGCTGAACAGAAGAAAGAAACTCATATAGGTTTGGAACAACTTGGAGGTGAGTAAATGATGACAGAATTTTCATTTTTGGTGAAATATCTCTTTAAGTGAGTTAAGAAACAGTCATGAAAGTACACTTAAGTGTCTTTTTAGTTCATTAATATTACATTATCTGCAAGTAGAGTTTTTATGTACTTTCAAGATTTCATATATACTACAAGTGTACATTCAGTGTGATTATGCACACTTTTTCACAAGGATAAATTCTTGAAATTTAATAAACAAACAAAGTAGAACTTTGTGCATGACAAATGTTCCAATTTCTGCCTGACAGTCCCCAAAGCATAAAGTTAATAAAACAATAAATTTAGTAATTGAAAACATCACATTAATAATGAAACTGTAACAAATATAACTGTGACTATGCTAAGATGTAACTGTGATTCATTTGGCCTGTGATTCATACATGAATGTGATGCTGTACAGAACATTTCTCAGGATCAGAGCACACATTTGTCACATCTTTATTACAACTTGAGTACTTCCTTATCACAAAGCTGAGCTCCACCCAGTCTAACAAAACAACTATACAATACGTACATTGTAATACTTCACAGCACACCGCACACGGTCCATAGGGCACAGCAGGTCCAACCTATTCATTTCTGTGTGTGAGAAAAAAGTACTGTAAGTTAAGTAAATACTCATATCTGTCTTACTGTCCTTTTGAGGTACAAATAAAAGTTCCTTGTAATCTTAGGGCAACTGGAGCATTGCACCAAAAAAAAAAAAAAAAAAAAAAAAAAAAAAATCAGAACTGTGTTTTTGGTCTATTTTCAAGCTCCATTCACATTTGTCCAGGGTCTGTTTGCCTCGACCTCAGCAGGAACATCTTGACCGGCAAATGTAAACTTAAGACAATGAGGAGTCATGGGGAAGCCTGGGCAAACAACAAGGGAGATATCCGGTTGGAGGGGAATTACTGGATCAAGCTCAAGTGGATGTTTTTGGAATAAATGTGATTTTAAGTCATCAAAGTGCTTTAGAAACAGTGTCCCAAAAAGTATTTGCAAATCCAGTATTTGCAAGTAAATTCAGTAAATGCTACTGAGTTAAATTTCAAAGCAAGTGGCAAGAGCAAACAAATAGATGACTTTTAATCAGCTGGTGTTTTGATGATTTTTAGTGGATGTATAAAGTCGCTTCTCCTCAGATTCACACAGGTGTCCAGCAGAGTAACCACAGGTGTAGAGAATCACATTAACTATCAACCTGATCTACTAATGTTTAACAACCACAATGTGTCACAGTATGTTTTGTCTTTATTTATTTATTCATTCATTCATTTCATCAAGAACACAGTAAAAACAGCAATATTTTAAAATGTTCTTACAATTTTAAAGAACTGTTTTCTGTTTGAATACATATTTAAAATGCAATTTATTCCTGTGATGTCAGCATTATTACTCGAGTTTTCAGTGTCACATGATCCTTCAGAAATCATTCTAATATGCTGATTTGCTGATCAAGGAACATTCCTTATTAATGCTGAAAACAGTTATGTTGCCTAATATGAAAATCATAATACGCTACAATCATTAAGATTATTAAGAAGTTAACACTGTTATTCAGCATGGACACATTAAATTGATTTTAAAAAATGACTGCAAAGATTTTTTTTTTTTTTATGTTACAAAAAGATACCATGGTTGATACAAAAATATGAAGCAGCCCAACAGTTTTTGAAACTGATAATCAAATCACCACATTAGATTGATTTCTGAAGGTCTCATGTGACACTGAATACTGGAGTAATCATGCTGAAAATTCAGCTTTCATCACAGGGATAAATTACGTTATAAAATATAAAACAATTATTTCAAATTGTAATAATATTTTGCAACAATACTGTTTTTATAGTATTTTTGATCAAATAAAAGCAGCTTTGGTGAGCATAAGAGACTTCTTTCAAAAGTATTTAGAAAAATCTTATTTTTAACCAAAAGTATTTAAAAAAAAAAAAGTCTTTATTTTTAACCGATACTGTATATTTATAATTTTTTAGTGTGGCTTCAGTATCCAAACTCCCTTTGATGCCTCTATATGAGTTTTCTGCATGAATAACCTAGTTCTTCTTCCGCTCTTGATCCCAGGCTTATTTAGAAGTCAATTCTTAGAGTGAGCAAGACAACTGATAAAGCTACACCCATCATTTAATCACAGTTCAGGGAGCAATCTGAATAATTATCTAGTGATGATAATTATTATCATCACAGTGAGCAGACGCACACGCACACACACACCATACATAAAGGTTAGTATTCTGTACAAGCTTTACCCTAACCTAACCTAACCCTAAACCCCAAAAACTTCATTCTGTATGATTTCTAAGCTATTTTCCTCATGAGGACCAAAAAAAATGTCCCCACAAGGACAAGGATTTTGCATATTTCCATCTTTGTGAGGACATTTGTACAGTATACCTGAATCACAGATACACTCATCCTCATCACTCATTATTAGCAACAGTAACGTGTAAACACAACTCACATGTGCAGAACAACCAGTTTTGTAAGTCTTCTTATAATGATATCAGCAGCATTATAATATGTGACTTTATTCACTGAGGTGAGGATGTGTCCGGTATCAGGAAACTGAGCAGTGACTGACTCAAGCAGAGAAACACACTCTACTGGACTTATTCCGGCCTTTATGGATGTTGTCTTCATCTGTCCTCCATCTAATGGCCTGTAAACAGTGACCTCCCGCACATCATGAGTAAATATTTGCAATTTAGTGAAATAGTGAAGAGTCAGGACAAGCTGCAGCTCTCGTGCAGAGCCAGCAGAATTTCTTTGAAGTTTTTTTTTCCTCTTCATAAGGGGATTTTCTGGACACTGATTTCCATCTCAAAAGCAATGACACAACTACAGAATGAAATAAATTGGCTGTGCTATGATTGCTATTTGTTGTTCTAGGTGGTTGCACGGACGGACAGACGGACTGACTGACTCTTTACGAACCCCAGTTTGGGAGAACTTGAACTTAAGTAATGTTTAAAGCACTTCATGACCCTAACCCATAACAACAAATGGAATACATTTTCTTTCTTTTTGTATTTTTATATCAATATGGTACAAGATTATCTCATTTAAATCAATGTGATAAATGAGTTAGGTCAAAAGTAATCTAAAAGTAATCAAAAAGTAGTCCAATCATACCTAAAATATATAATGTTATGGACTGTTACTGACTACAATTTTTGTCATGTAATTTGGAACCAGTAATGGATTACAATTTGTAAGTAATCTACCTAGCACTGTAGATAGATAGATAGATAGATAGATAGATGATAACTCTAAAACTTTAAATAGAATATCAGTAAGTCCCTTTATTTACTGGACATGACAGCAGTGTTTCACGAATCTGGCACCCCCTCCTTCCCCAACTATTCCTGTTAAACACAGTGCAGCAGAAATAGAAACTTTCAGAAGGACTGACTGATGATACCAATAAAGATGACAAAACCAGCAGAAGAGAGGCTGGAAATGGGAAGCGGTAAGGAACCTGGTCTTTCCTGCCATAATCAGAAGTCAGAGCATTTCCTGTCATTGTAGGAGTTCCAGGGTCATTTACCACACTGACACACAAACATGCACACTCAAGTGTTTGCATTCTCACATATAAGACACAGCGTACAGATTTACGACACTTCCACAACAAACATTCCTGACGGACAAATGTTACTGCACAACAGAAATACATCACGGTACATTTGGCACTCACCGTGGGTCTTGATAAATACTTTATCATAAATAGAGGGGCTATATAACTATTTGCCCACTGTTATCGTTCTTCCTTATTTTATATACGACTTCAATGGTGGTGATAGCATTTATAAAATAGTCACTGCAGTGCTTTAAAACCCTGGCAAAAACAAACAGCTTTGAATGAACCGTCAAGGTTGCATTAATACCCTACAGTATTTGTTGTGTACTACAGGAACCAGTCTGAGCCACATGTGAATCATGGTCGTTTATGAACGGTGAGCAATATGTGAATGGCAGTGTACTTAAAGCTCTCATCCTTTCTTGAGTGAACGCTCATTTTCTTCTGTTTATTTTAGGGAAGGCTGTGCTATGCAAGTACTATCAAATAACCAAAGCAAGCAAACTGTCATGTCATGAATCATGTATTGTTTGAAATATACATTTATATGCACCGAGCAAGTTTTGGTACTGCATACAGATGAGTTCAGTCTTAGTCAGCCACAGAAAACAAAACTACCAGGTTGGGGCAATCCCCATAACGCCTTTCACAGGCAGCTAAGCATGCAGACAGAATGCAGACCACTGCGGTTAGACTCAACCTCAGCATGCAGAAGCCATCAGGGTTCATGTGAGTGGAGAGAGAGATTGTTTTCAGGGAAAAACTACAAGAATAGAAAAGGTGGCTTGTGTGTGTGTGTGTGACTTTAAGAGCTAATGCATAAGTATGACTTGCAAAACAGCTGCAGGTTTTTTTTTCTCAATGAAAACCACATGGACTACATTCCAACGTTTGTTTTTTTCCAAAATTATTTTATTGGGAGAACTACAAAAATGTACAGTACAAAGTTAACAGTCTCACACGCAATTTGTAGTGAACTGACTCCCCGAAAAACAAATGTGTTACAAATCCTGTTCTTTTTGTCTTTTTTTTATTACATTCAAAAAGCTTTACTTCTGATAAAGTAGTCAAAAAAGGTACATAGTGCGAATCCCCTGTACCTACTATGTACAAGCTAAATGTGTTCAAACTCTTCCCCGTCCAGCAAGTTTGGAAGATTCAGACCATTACCATATCATAGGAAAGCAAGAGAACAAACAAGGCAAAACAATGCAAGGAATAGGGAGTAATAGAAAAAATACAACTCAGATCGTTGCTCTAAGTCTCTATTTCTCTCCTTTGATAAGTGGTAACAACCTTCCAAGAAGTTTAAATTACAAACTACATTCATTTCCTCTTGTTGTAAAACAATAAGATGTATGAAAATACTTTATTTGGTTAATCTTAAGGCAATGTAAGATGGTGAATCCCCACAGGCACTAGGCAGTAATACTGGGGCTCTGGTCTGCTACATTCTCACGCACGTGGCTGCCGTGCATTGTATAGATATATACGTATATAAAAAAAACCAAAAAAACAAATACTTTTTGGTTAATCGATTTACTTGGGATCTTTGAAATCTGATTTCTATGAAAATTTAAGGCTAGTACACGTTCGGACGGTCCTCTGCCAACCACAGTTTATACATTCTACAGACAAACCTAAAGAGACGCGTCTGACGATTCTCCAAAATGACAAAAAACAAACCCTTCTGAAAAGTAACATCCCAACAAACAGCAAATCACACAAACTGTTTTTTAATGAACGTAAACAAGGAAACAAAATTAATGAAATAAATATCACATACAACCTCTTAAATTAAGATTTTTTTTTTTTTTACTCATTTACAATAAAATAAAGTGAAGTTACAAAAAGAGACCAAACAAAAATATATATTACTGTGAAAAGAACATACACTCCACTTTATGTAGATTAATAATGGCGATCATAATTTAAACATAAAAGAATATAGATCTATTGCTTCATCATACTCGATAAATACAGTATGGACACAATTAACAATGTAGCCTATACTTTTCACAAGATAAAATAAATAAGTTAAATAGTTCATAGCCAGTTATGCACTGCTATGTAATCACTCATATCAGCTAAAAAAACAGATATATTCAACCATCAGCAGTGATTTCCCAACAAGCCAAACGAGAGAGCTTCAAACTGCACAAACCAACCAAACCACTGGGTGGCGCCGCGAAACTGGATAAACTTTTGGAATGGATGTACATACTTTGAAAACTAGTATACTTTTTGTCAAGGCATATTCTTGGCAAGGATGAAGGAAAATCTGAAACCGCTCTGTCTTTCACGTTCGAAAAAAACAAAACAAAACAAAAAACAAGTCTTTTGTACAAATCTGGAAAGTAGGTGGTCCAAAAAGACCAAGTGAATGCAACAAACTGCACCGGTGGAATGCCTTCAAAGCAGTTCAAACAGACTAATGCCATGTCGAGCGTCTGACAAAAACAAATCCATCTCCCTCGATATTAAAAAAAAAAAAGTCTATTGCTCAACTACATATCTAACGGGAGACTCCTCCGCTATTGAGTCCACTACAAAAACAAAACAACACCGAATTAATCATCGGAAATCGACAGCCTGCTGAAGATTGGCAAACGCCTCCCGCCGTCCAAACTGGGAGACTCGGAGCCGCTGAGACTTCCGGAGGAGCTGAGCGAGCCGCTGGCGTAGCTTTCCCGGTCTGAGATGCTGTCAGGCGGGCTGGGGGGCGAGTCGAACACCGGCGACTCTGACAGGCGGTGGAGGGACTGCAAGTGGCCGATTCCGTCGCCCATGTTGACCTGAAGGTTTCTGTAATAACCGTTGTGCGTGTGCACGGCCAGCGGCGCAAGCAGGGCTTTGAGGTCTTGGCCAGGGAAAGAGAAGGCACTGTTGCCGCCGAGGCACCGACTCGACGAGAGAACGTCTTCGTAGAAGTTAGCGGCGCTGGAGCAAGCGGGAGGGGGAGTGCGGGACGTGGGGCTTTCGAGAAGGGGCGAGTCGAGTCCGTGCTGGTGGTGGCTGGAGAAACCCGAGAAGCTGAGGCTGTGGTGGAGTTTCGGTCGGTCCCTGAAGGCTCCCGCCGCCGCCTGCTGGTTCTGCTGGCCGTAGCCGCACACCGGCTCCCCGCGGGCGGGCTTGGTGGACTCTCCCTGCACGCTGTTGGCGTTGCTTGGCGCTGGTCTGCGCTCGTCGGCGTTGTGGATGAAGTGGCATCGCGGGCCGTACGGGCAGAAGCCGATGGTGTGGAAAGTGCGACAGGGCTCGGTTTTGTACTTCGGGTGGCGAGACAGGCTTCTCAGCTCGTGGTAGCCGTGCGCGAACTGGCACTTCTCGCCGTACTTGCAGGCGCCGTTTTCCTCGAAGGGCCTGCAGAGCTCCGTCTTGTAGCGGGTGGAGTTTATCTGCGAGCCCGGCTTCTGCTGCAGCACTTGCAGCTGCTGCTGCTGCTGGGTGCTCTCGCTGTAGGCGCGGTCGCGAAACTTGTTCTCCTTATTCATGATGGCGTTCTCCTTCATGGTGCTGTAGGAGCCGGCGGGGTACTTGTTGCCGTTCGTCATGGACTCCAAGTTGCTGGTGGAGTTTCGACGGAAGAATCCTGACGCGTACGAGTTGCAGTTGTTGGTGCTACCGCTGCTGCTGGAGGTTGTTACCGGGGCCCCGACTGCTTTCTTATCCAGCATGCTGTTAATGTGAATGGCGTTCATGTTGACGCTCTTCTCCTGCTGTGCAGAGAGGAAGAAAGAGAAGAAACAAAGTTAAAATCAATGCAAAGAGTTGCAAAACTATTTATGTGCACGTTTCGACCATGCATTCAAAACTCAAGTCTTTGCAAAGTCCAAGCAGAGATAAAGATGCAAGTTGCAAAGTACCTTGTACAACATGTCGATGTCGTAGAAAGCGGACAGGATGGTCGCAGACATTTCTGTTTCTTCAGAAGAAGACAATCGCAGATGATCTCTCATTTGAGGACCGACCTGGAGCCTTTGGATGCGAAGGCGTAGAGTTTGTGCAAGAGATACGGAATAGAAAAGCTAGTCTCAGATGTGGTCTGAAACTCAGAGAAGGAAGGCTGAGTTCCTCGTTGCGTGTTTTTGTTGTTAGTCTTCTCCCACCGCGCAGTGCTGAGCCAGAACAGTAAAGAGTCTGCTTTACCCTCCCGCACATATAAGCTTGAGGACAACGCGTAAAGAGGAGGAGCAGGAACTTACTGCGAAAGTTGCCTGAAAGTTACGCCCTGCTTTTCAAGTGTCGCCGGGACTGTGGCTCTCATTGGTCGCTTTCTGCACCCCTTCTGCAGCGCACACACAGCTCCTCTCCAACACTGAACAATTTACAAGCTCAATCCAGTGCAATCAACATATATTTCTAAAACAAGAAAGTCAATAAATACTTCA
>JAFVLL020028933.1:66678-88323 GCA_021397915.2 Tor tambroides | reverse complement strand
GATAATTTTGACCCATACAATGTATTTTTGGCTATTGCTACAAATATACCCCAGCGACTTAAGACTGGTTTTGTGGTCCAGGGCCACATATATGTATGTGCGCGTGTGTGTGTGTGTGTGTGTGTGTGTGTGTGTGTGTTTAATTACAATAAAAATGGAAAATACGAAAATAAACTAATTTAAAATATTCTTAAAGCCTATTATAGTATCTCACTTATACTAAAACAACAGTGGATCATACCTTAATGTGGTTACTTTCATGACGCATCACTTCCTGGTTTATGCAGAGCTGTTCTCTAGATCCCAAAACACAAATCTTTGGCCTGCAATCAAGAACAATACAATCCGTTATTGAAAAATGAAAATGAAATAATTTTTAATCAGCAAGAATGCTTAAATGTTTCTTGAGCAGCAAATCAGCATATCAGAATGATTTCTGAAGGATCACATGACACTGAAAATTCAACATTGCATCACATTAATAAATTACATTTGAAAATATATTCAAATAGGAAAAAGTTATTTTAAATTGTAAATATATTTCACAATATTACTGTTTTTTATTAAAACAGTAGTGTATGTATTACAGAAAACGTTGAAAAACCTTTTAACAGTATGTAATGTTTTTCATTGTATGTTTTCATATTCTTAACGTGATAATAAATGGCTGACTGCACAATATCCTTTGAATATGCGATATTAATTCAGATAGCTGACCTGTATGATGTGTTCTTCAGTTCACTGATGACTTGTGTTAGCTGTGAATGGGTCCTGGATGCATATATGATCTTGGGGATGTCAGTGTAATAAGCTAAAATATTAAGGAAAGACAAAACTCAGGATTATGACACTTGTGTTTTGACGTACAACTCCTAACGTCGTCCAGCAGTTAAACTGTCAGAGGAATTTAGTTTATAAGTCATATCAGTGTAAGGACAATACTTGGAGTGTCTCCGTCGGTGGCTGCTGTTCCCCATGATGACATTGGCCTGTCAGGGAACAGCTCCGCACCTCCCATTCTCTCTGCTATCTTGCGGGCAGAGATGGTGTCTTTGAAGTGCTCTCTCCACCCCAGCGCTGAACACAGCAGACAGAGCGTTTTACCTGTGCCAGTGGGACTTTCGAGAACTCCGTTCATTTTCTGAAAGAGTACAAGGGCATCTCATACCATTAATAGGCAATGAATGGAACAATGTGACCTTACAGGAAGACTTTAAAACCTTTATTGCATTAGATTAAATTGTACTGCCTTCATATTATACATGAATCAAAGGGCAAGTAAAACACAAATGTCATTCCACCTTCAGCAGATTGTCATTCAGAGACACTTAAAATGATATTTTACCTCTAATGGAAAAAAGTTATTTAAGTTTTAGAAAACAATAAAAAGTGGCAGACTCTTGTCTTTGTTGAGAAGACTATAATATGATGTTGTACAATTTCGGCTCTGTTTTATCTTTAAAACCCCTTAACCCTTGTACGTAATTAATTTTGGTTGTGTTACTGCAAACAGCATAAAATGCGTATTTTTATTGGAATTCTAATATTTCATAGTTTACACTTACTAAGGATCCACACTGAAACCCATTAAAACTGCAATTTTATTTTATCCTAGTGCCACTGAAGCATAAAAGTATGCACTCTTTGTTAACAGGCTTTCAATCTTTTGGCAAGGCTACAACATATTTACTATTTCAAATTTTTTGACTATTTTCCACCGGATGAAACCATTTTCTCAGGTTCTCTGGCCTATAAAGAACAGCCTCACGTTTTACCTGTTTTCTGCTTCTGCTGGGAGAAAAAAATAATAATTTGTGTAATTATAATTCTGTGGATGTCGGTGTGGTTTGTATGTGTCAACTGAGAAAAGTGTGTATGAATTGTATTTTTTTGACACTGCACAAAAATAACAATGCATTAAAATACATGTTGTTGCTAATCACTAACATATACACAGCTGTGATAATCCAAAAGAAAATCTGCTTATTTATTATGACAACAGTCCCATTTACCGGGTCAAAATATTGAAAAGAAATGAATTTTTGCTTATGATCAAGCTGGTAACAAGATTCATATCAGTGAAAGCGAAAAAAAAAAAAACACACTAATATATTTTATATATTATGACTATGTTTGACATGGACATTTTTGTCCTCTAAGGATCTCTGTGTAACTTTTTAAACTGACGCACAGGGGTTAAACTTGAAGTAGTTGGCAAGTCAAAGCAAAGGGACACTATATGGACAAAACAAAAGTAAAGTGTTCTAATGAACAGGTTTGACTACTTTAGTAATTTCCACGAGTACAAATCTTAATGTTAAACCCTATAAAGATATTCTAGGGAATTGTGTGCTTCTAATTTTATAGCAACAGTTTGGACATGATGAGTTTTTGGCTCAAGGTCTGCATTTACAGTCACACCAGAGGTGTTAAACTGGGGTTAGGACTTGGTTTTATGCAGACCAGTCAAGTTCTTCCACAGTGACTGAATCAATCATTTCTTTTTGAACCTTGCCTTATACACAGAGGCATTGTCCTGTTAGAATAGAAAAGGGTTCTGTCCAAACTGTTGCTATAAAATTAGAAGCACACAATTCCCTAGAATATCATTATATGCTTTAACATTAAGATTTGTACTCACAGAAATTACTAAAGTAGTCAAAACATGTTCATTAGAAGGGGGTGTCCCAATAATTTTGTCTATATATATATAGTGTATGTTCTTACATTCTGCAGGCACTCGAGGACTTTGCTCATGTAGTCCTCCTAGCACGGGTATGGAGTGAAGGGAAAGTCCACAGTGACTCCTCTGAGCTTAATAAGAGGCATTTTCCTCCAAAACACACTGACCACATGTAAAGAGCTGCACCAAGCACTACAATAGTCACCCACTCTTAACTGTAACCCCTGAGACAAGCACAATCCCTTAACAACGCTCGAAGGAATAATTCATACTGGTCGGCTGGGGTAGAGTGGAACACAACAACATGAAATAAACTAAACTGACATCTTATCAAAGCGACAACTCCAGGAACGCGCCATTTGTTTTCTCCCTCTTCTTTCCCGCTTTACAAGCAGACTCGGGCCGATCTGAGTGTGATGCTGCCTCCTGCAGGCCGCGATGGAGAAGCGCAACCGGTAACTCACAACAGGTCAAGTGGCGATTTGCTTACCTGTTGCCACTGTCTAAAAGCGATAATCCAATAAGACGTAACTTAATATAGCCTTCATTTAAATAAAAAAGTATTAAAAAGTATGGTAATGTTACTGTAACTGTTTGGGTGCTGTGTTGTTTACACATTGAACCACATTTGTCACACCTAATTATTTTTCAAAGTTTCTCATAACACCTAAAAATGAAGAAATTTGTATTATTAAGATATATAAAGAAACATATGACCATAAAAATATGACTTCTAAAAAACATACTGGTTTAGTATCTTTTTATTTCTCCTCTTTCTTACTTGTTTCACTTCTGTTTCAGTGAATTTGTATTTGTTATCTATTTTATTATTTTATTTGAATTTATTATTTTATTAAGTTTTAGTTTGATTTAATTTGAGTTATTTTAATACTTCAACAAACTAAATGGAAATGAAATCATATATTGAATTTATAAATGTGTATGTATATATATATATATATATATATATATATATATATGTATGTGTGTGTGGTTGTACATACACATATATGTAGTTGTTTTTTGGTGTTTGGCTTAGTGTTATGTTAGAATCATTATTATACTCTTATACCTTTTGTTCTTTAATATTTTGAATTGTTTTTAGCCTTATTTTTTTGTTTTTCATTTAAATGTTAAGTTTTGAAATTTTGTTGTATACATTTGTCATTTTTATTTAATTTCTTTATTTCTAAAGTGTGTATATGTAGTATTCATAAAGTTTTAGCTTTTAGTTTTGGATCTGTTTTTAGTTGTTTTAATGCTACAATTGATTGCTTCTGTTGTCCTCATTTGTAAGTCGCTTTGGATAAAAGCGTCTGCTAAATGACTTAATGTAGATGTAAATGTAAATGTATCTAGTAAAATAAAAACTGAAAAAAATCACTTAATCTGGGATACCATTATGATAAAAATTGACAAAAAAAATTGAATGACAATTTTCAATTCTAATTCCATTTTGCTGTTATCATGTGTATTGTATATATATATATATATATATATATATAAAACCCATAAACCAACAAGAAGAGGGTCTATTCAGAATGTTTTCATGTTTGTAAGTGGCTGGTTGTTGCTATTGTTAAATAAAAGTTTAGACAATTTTAAGGAAACAGAAAAGAGAGGAAAAATGGAATTCAAATAGTGGGAAAAAATGTATTGCAATGTTTACAAAAACATCTGTTACTAGATTTAACAAAGTGACAAAAAACATGTGCGTGTGAAACTAGTCTACACTCCCACCATAAACATTGCCAGAAAATATGAAGTGTTGCTTCCTTCCCAGCATTGTAAGACAGAGGCATCTTCTGCATTTTCCTTTAAAGCAATGAAGGATTTCGCATCACCAGTGCCCAGATCAAACCCATTTAATGCTGTTTCCTGCATTTGGCTGAAATTTTTTCTATATACTTCCCTGTATTCAGAGCTGAATAGTCTGGATCACTTCTCTCTTTCACTATTGGAGCTCTGGGGCTCTTGAGTGTCTAGTGTCCCCATAAGAGCTTCATGGGAACAAGGTGGCTGTCAGCTCCTAAGCAGCAACTATGAAACACAAAGGACTGTGTGAAGACTACAGTGACAGAACAAAAACTGGGCCTCATTTGAACAGAGTTAATATGGAATTCAAACACAAATTTTTTAAAAAAATAATAATAATTCAATCAATTTTTTTTAAAAAAGCTCTGCCCAGGGATAATAATAAAGACGCTATTTTTGTAACGATTTACTGTATGTAAATGTAAAATTTATTTGTTTATTTTATTTATATAGACACACATAATAAAAGGATTATAGGCTACCTGAAGAATGAACGCGTGTGAGCCCAGGTGTGCGATTTAATCTTAAAGCACGTCGAAATAAAATGTCAATTTAATTAATAGCAGAAATAGTAAATTCTTATATTTAAAAAATACAATTACAAATCAATTGAATATATAATAAATATGTTTGACTTGAGTTTTATTTGCGTTCATCCAGTCTTGGCTCTATTTTCGCTTCTCAGTGTTTCGTCACAACATGGCGACGCGCTCAGACGCCAGGCAAGAAAACACTGAAAACACACAGGTACTGTACCTCAACCTGCTCACTGTTGAACATTTATTTGAAATATAACATCATTAACACATCTAACGCCACGGAAGACTGGTTATACACCCACGAAGGGAACCTGTGTTATTTGCGAAGGAAGTAGCTTTAGCCCGCTAACGTTAACCAACTTACAAGAGCACTTTCAACTCTCGTTATCCAAATATCAAGACTAAACATCGGGATCTACAACCGCGACGTGTTTTATTTCTAGCGCTGATTTTGAGGATTTTGAAATATATTTAAGATAATAAAAGTGTTTCGTGTATGTGTGTGTTGAACAGGGTGAATACGGAGTTAGCGAGTTAGCCTGAGGTTTACTGCTTTATCACTTTACAGACTTCACGACAAGATGATTTTTGGGCTTGTTATTTTATCTGAGCTGTGATATGCTTCATAAATAGCCCCTTTAAACTTTTAACCCAGGGAAACTGATCAATGTGAGGCTCATTTGGGGGGTTAAATTAACGTGATTAAACATAAGAATTACTGTGCGTAATACATACGTCTGTCAGGAAAACTAAGTATCCTTGGATAAATATTTTAGTCATTCCATACTGATAAATTTATAGTCTATACTGTAATTGATCAGTGCTGACGCATTTACTTTTGCACAGATTATTAGTTGACACGTGCTTTGAATAAATGCCTCATTTGTTCATGTCTTAACCCGTTCCCTCTCACTTATTTGCTTCTGTGGATTTTAATGTAACTCTCTGACTGTGGCTCTAAACTTGGTGAGCTTCGTGCCTAGACAGCATTTTAAACGTGCATGGTGCCCAAAAATGCTACCTAGGTAGGGAGCTCACTGGGATTTGAGAGCAGCCTCTGTTTCGCGTGTGGCTGCTCTGACTGCAACACGTGCTCAGTTCTGTCTTTCCGTGTATAGTGAGTTTTCTGAAATATCTAGAACTAGAGCAGGTGTTGTTGTATTGGTTATGATACATGTCACCTAAATGCAGGGTTTAATGTCAGTGTCAAAACTACACAGACTCAGCTTGGATAACTTAGACTCATCTCCTTTGACGGTTTTTGTGTTTGCATCATCAGGGCACTGAAGTCATGGAGGAAATCATCGGGGTCTGTGGTCTAGAAGCCAGAGGACTCGTTGAAGGGAGCAGTTCACCCCTGGATGTGGAGACCCCATCCCAGGATAATGTGGAGGATTTTGCGGGGCTGGTGATCAGTGAGGAGGAGAGAGGGGAGACGCCCGGAAGGGAGGATAATAACCCTGACCCCCTCGATGGGGAGTTGGACCCTAATGCTGAGAAAACCAAGGACCAAAAAGCATTTGGTTAGTGTTCGCCATTCAAGGAATCTTTCGGGTTCAGTATAAGAAATAAACAGAGCCCTGTATTCAAGAGATAGTTATACAAAAAAAGAAAATTCTGTCATCATTTACTCCCGCTCAAGATGTTCCAAACCTTATGAGTTTCTTTCTTCTGCTGAACACAAAAGAAGATATTGAAGAATGTGGGTAACCAGTTTCTGGTCCCCATTGACATCCATAGTATTTTCTTCAGTACTATGGAAGTCAGTGGAGACCAACAACTGTTTGGTTTAGGAATCAAGTAGGGCTGTGCAAATAATCGAATGTGATCATGCGCATCTAGTCAGTAAAGCCGGTTCTGTGATTAGTAGTAAATCTCCTTCACGTGCTTTCAGATGGAGCGGCATTTGATACACAGAGCCGTAGTTCACTGACAAGCTACGCAATATCGCATTCATAATCGAATGCGATTCATCTGCGATTATGAACGCAATATTGCGTAGGTTGTCAGTGATCTGCGGCTCCGTGTAGCAAATGCCACTCCATCTGAAAGCATGTGAAGGAGATTTACTACTAATCACAGAACCGGCTTTACTGACTAGATGCGCATGATCATCGTATTCGATTATTTGCACAGCCCTAGAATCAAGTTTGAGGGTGAGTAAATAACAACAGAATTTTCTTTTTTGGTGAACAATCCCTTTATCTTTTTGTTTTAATGTGTTTTTTGTACGTTGTGATAGGATGACTTGTTTGTCAACAACAGGTTATTCTATGGATAATTCTTCTTTTGTTGTCGTAGGCAAAGAGGTTTTGTTGCTGATGCAGGCGCTTCATACTTTAGCCACCCCAGAAGAAAAACTTGCTGCCCTTTGTAAGAAATATGCAGACCTGGTATGTATTTGAGGCTACAGAAATGACATTGAACAACAATTGATATTACACTTTATACTTAATGTGCTTACAGAGAGAGTTCACAAAACAATTGCAATCCAAGCTTGTATGATTTAATTGGAGAATTTACTCCAATCTACTCTTTTTTTCATGCAAAGTATTATACAACTCATGTGGTATTTAATACTAATAATCATGCACTGAAATGAATTAATCTGGTGCATAATTTCTAAGTGAACAATATAGGCAGCTAATATATATCAGGAAAAGTACGTATGCTTGAATAAATATTTGAATGAATTCCTATATTTATAAGTTTGTGGTGTATACTGTAATGATCAGTGTTTACATCAGAAAATTTCTTTGGTAACAAACTGCCTCTCGAAATTTTAGTTGAACTAATTTGACATTTCTCTTGTAGCATGATTTTTGCGCCGCTTTGCTGAGGTTTACCCGTTGTGGGTTGTCCATATTGTGTACATGAATCAGTTAAAACGTCTCATCAGAGAAGCGTTAATTAAATGTCACTGTTTCAGTTGGAGCTGCAAGATGAATCGTCTTTTAATCGTGATCACGAATTCTGCTTCTCTTGATTTATTTAGCATAATCATCTGCGATATTTTCCCACCAGTTATTTATCCAGAAAATGTTTCATTGTAATTTGGCATTTTCATTATTTTGCATTGGTAACAAGCCTTCACAAACTTTCATGGTCGCGGTTGCCAGATTTTCAAGAGGTTTTTTTTTTTTTTCCCCATAAATGGATAAGTTTTCTGCCCAGTGGTTTACTTAAAGGGGTCATCAGATGCCCATTTTCCACAAGTTGATATGATTCTTTAGGGTCTTAATGAAAAGTCTATAACATACTTTGGTTAAAATTTCTCAATGGCAGTGTAAAAAACCTTTTTTACCATGTCAAAATCAGCTCTGTTTTCAGCTAGCTGTTTTTTAGTCCATGTTGCTTTAAATGCTAATGAGTTCTGCTGACCCCGCCCCTCTCTTCCATGGGGTGAGAGCAGTACTGTTTACTTTAGCCGCAAAACTGGCTAACTGGCACGTTATTATGAAAGGCGATTTGCAAAGATTCATAAAAAACCGTTATATTCACACAGATGCATTTGGGCAGATCGGAATCGGCGCATTCACTTCAAATGAAAGTAACGTTAATCCTCTGCGTCTTCAGCGGCTCAGATGTCGGGAGTTAATGATGACTGCTATGTTTATTATTACATCCAACAACAACACACCTCAATCGCTTAATCAGAGACATCTTGTCTTCCCCTGCACCGGAGTCGACACAATGGCGGACAGCTCTCAGCTCACTGAGGGCGCGTCTAAGGTAAAACGGCCTTGTCAATCAACTGTTGTGGGAGCGGTCTGTGCAGAACTACGTCATTCTGACAGGGCTCTCAGAACAGCCTGATTTGAGAAAGGGTATTTTAAAACAGGGATTTAAAAAACTAGGTGGATTTTTATCATTATAGGATGGATGTGTACACACACTTCCAACACACATTTATGTTCAAACAACTTGTAAAGTGAATTTTGCATCCGATGACCCCTTTAATCTTCCCAACCTGGCAACACACTCACTGTACAGTATTATGGAAAAAAAAAAACGCTGATGAGCTGAGTCGCTAAAGTTGGAGTTTAGCGATCTCTATTGAGATATTCTACACAAATAGGTGTAATACATCCAGTTTGTTTTCATTTGCGTGGTTTTCTGCGACTAAATCTGCAAGCAAACTATGTGAGTTGAAGTTCTTTTGAGTTGTGCTTTTGTGAAAGTGCAGTAATTTTAATGAAATGTAAAAAAAAATACAATTAAATAAAATTAATTACAATAATTGTTTAATTATTATTGTGCAAACCCTAGTTTTGGTCTTTGATTTTGGCCCTCCGAAACCAAAAGTTTCTTTTTTTTGTGTGTGTTATTCCAGCCGCAGATATTTCAGTGTATCACTAAATACTAATGTTTAATTCTTCCTGGGACAGCTGGAGGAGAGTCGCAGCATGCAAAAGCAGGTGAAGGTGCTGCAGAAGAAGCAGAACCAGGTGCTTAAAGAGAAGATCCACCTGCAGAGCGAGCACAGCAAGGCCGTCCTGGCACGCAGCAAACTGGAGAGTCTTTGCAGGGAACTTCAGCGCCATAACAAGACCTTAAAGGTAAAGCCACCGGAACTCATGCATGCACATCCGGGATTTGATCTGAAGATTCGTATTGGCCTCAGTTTAACCAGATAACTGTTGTGATGGCAGGAGGAGAATTCTCAGAGGTCCAGGGAGTACGAAGAGCAGCGCAAGGAGGCGACGCTGCACTTCCAGATGACACTCAACGAGATTGAGGCCCAGATGGAGCAGCACAATTTGCACAACAGCAAGCTGCGGCAGGAGAACGTGGAGCTGGCTGAGAAACTCAAGAAGCTCATCGAGCAGTACGAGCTCCGGGAGGAGGTGAGGCAACATCTGTCCAATATGCAGACTGGTTGTTATGCTCCGGTAGAGTCCTTCAAGCCCTCAGAGAATTGTGAGGTGCAGAGATTTAGTTTGTTGTATACTCTGTAAAAGTCAAGATTATATAAGATTTTTGTAGTCATGGTAGACAGGAATTTTTCTGCTGTTTCATTACATGGTTTTCCATTTTATTTGTTTAATTGTAAATGTGTTCCTCAGGCATGCAGGGTATTTTGCATGTTGAGCTCATTTTAAATGTGCAACCTCAAATGAAACCATTAGGCTATGACTAATCACATGACTATGTATGTATGAATATGCATATGTACACTACTGGTCAAAAGTTCGGAATAATTTGTATTTTGAATATATTTTAAAATATAATATATCCCTGTGATGCAAAGCTGAATTTTCAGCATAATTACTCCAGACTTCAGTGTCACATGATCCTTCAGAAATTATTATAATATGCTGATTTGCGGCTCAAGAAACATTTTATATTATCAATGTTGAAAACAGTTGTGCTGCTTCATATTTTTCTTTTTCAGCATTACATTGATCAAAAGTTACTGTAAAGACATTTGTAATGTTACAAAAGATTTTTGTTTTAAATAAATACTGTTCATTGAGCTTTCTATTCATCAATTCATTATTTCTGAAGGATCATGTTACAGCATAGAGTGTTGAAAATTCAGCTTTGCCATTACATCTTAAAATATCTAAAAATAGAAAACTGGTATTTTAAAGTAATAATATTTATAAAATAAAAAAATGATATTTTTTATTTATTTTATTTGTTAACTTTTTTTTTTATTCCAAGTAATGAAAATGTTTTCTTTGGTTTTATTTAACTATAATAACAGCAGCATAACACTGTTTTTGTACAGCTACAATAAATGGAATTGAGTGACACTGGAAGCCTCACATATTAAAGCTAAAATTGACAAGCTAAAAGTTAAAAATAAGGGTGATAAGGAAATGTTGCAGTTTTCCAAGCAGTTGCTCATTTGAAGAATACTGTGAACATGACATTTGTTTTTACCCAGCACATCGACAAGGTGTTCAAACACAAGGAACTGCAACAGCAGCTGGTGGACGCTAAACTCCAGAGGACGGCTGAGCTGATGCGAGAGGTGGATGAGAAACAGCAAAGAGAAAGAGAGTTTGTGAGTATCCTTGTCATAATCCTAATCCTGTTTCTGAGCCTGTTGCTAATCTTTAAGGATTGGCACCTGCAACCAAGCAGATCTATAATATGTGGATTAAGCATTCCCATTTATCACAATGGAATGGAAGTTGCTTGCTGGCGTGAGACCTTCTGAAGTATGAGATTTGAAATCTGCCATCTTTGCTCACTGGCACTCAGTTCTGCAGCCAGGCTGATTTGAGCCAATCACATGTGCTGTAAAAGTCACATGTGACTAATCACTCCTGGAGCTGCAGGAAAATTTTGAAAAAAAAGTTGATCTGTGTTCTCTGTTCAGCTCCTGAAGGATGCGACTGAGTCCAGACATAAATGTGAGCTGATGAAGGAGCAGGAGCATCAGTTAAAGCAGCAGCTCACTCTGTACATGGACAAGTTTGAGGAGTTTCAGACCACCCTCGCCAAGAGCAACGAGGTCTTCACCACCTTCCGACAGGAGATGGAGAAAGTGAGTGTGCAGGAAGTGTGTTCAACAGAAGTCTCTCGTGCTCACCTAGGCGGCATTTATTTGATCAAAAATACAGTAATAGTGTGAAATATTATTACAATTTAAGATAACTGTTTTCCATTTTAATATATTTTAAAATGTAATTTATTCCTGTGATGCAAAGCTGAATTTTCAGCATTTTTACTCCAGTCTTCCATGTCACCTTCAGAAATCATTTGAATATGATGTGACCCTGGACCACAAAACCAGTCTTAACTGTCAATTTTTCAAAATTGAGATTTATACATCATCTGAAAGCTGAAAAAAATAAGCTTTCCATTGATGTATGGTTTGTTAGGATCGGACAATATTTGGCCGAAATACAACTATTTGAAAATCTGGAATCTGAGGGTGCAAAAAAATCAAAATATTGAGAAAATCGCCTTTAAAGTTGTCCAAATGAAGTTCTTAGCAATGTATATTACTAATCAAAAATGAAGTTTTGATATATTTACAGTAAGAAATTTACAAAATATCTTCATGGAACATGGTCTTTACTTAATATCCTAATGATTTTTGGCATAAAATAATTTGATAATTTTGACCCATACAATGTATTTTTGGCTATTGCTATAAATATACCCCAGCGACTTAAGACTGGTTTTGTGCTCCAGGGTCACATATATGCTGCTCAAGAAACATTTCTTCATATCAGTGTTGTAAACAGTTGTGCTGCTTAATATTTCTGTTTTATGATTCTTTGAATAGAAAGTTTAAAAGAAAAGCATTTATTTGAAATACAAATTATGTAACAAATGTCTTTACTTCCAATTTATGAATTTCAGTCATCTTACGGTCACTTGACATTAAACTGTAAAAAGGCAAATGATTTAATTACACCTAATTATAATCTTTAGCAAATCTCAATTTATGTGCATATTTCTTACTATACATTATGTTGTGATGCCGAAATTCACTTTTAGGATTTAAAACAACTGATTTACGTTTTATGTATTTATTATTATTTTCATTTTTCAATTATTTATGCAAAATGGGGTAATTCTTATCTGTAAGGATTTTAATGTTGTAGTATTTCTACATTTTCGTCTTCACGTAATTCCAAATATAATGCTTTCGGACAATGAAATGTTCAATTCTGATTCTTTAAAAGATGAATATGATCTTTTAGTTCTCTGTGTGGAAAAGCTTATTTTTTTATGCCCCATTTTTATTTTCTGACACTAATCAGATGACGAAGAAGATCAAGAAGCTTGAGAAGGAGACCACGCTATGGAGGACCAAATGGGAGACCAACAACCAGACTCTTCTGCAGATGGCAGAAGAGGTGAGAGCAGTTGTTTTTAAAGCAGGCATAAATTCATATTTCTAAATTCAAGGTAGAACTGTGAGGAATTTATGTTGAAGAGCAATTTACATTTACATAACAAAAGTGAAGTCACAACAATGTTTTTTTAGTATCAGAGATACTATAATAGTTTTATTAATATAATGATCAGTTTTTTTTAGATTTTCTGTTTTCGTTTTAATTTTTCTTAGTTTTAGTTTGTTTTTTTTAGTATTTTTGTTTGTAAAGTTTCTATACATTATTTCAGTTTTAGATTTAATAATTTTAATAGATCAGTTTAAACCATTAAAATTAGAAATGTTGCCTTGCAACAAGCTAAAATCGGTTTTTACATTTTATTTCAAGTAACATTTTTTTCCCAACTATAGCACATATCATTAATCATTAATAAAGTTTAGTGAGCGTGTACAGTCAGCTCAGCTTTTGAGGCAAAGTCCAATATAAATGTGTCTTATAAATAAGAGATAGGTCAAGACAGATATACTCTACTGCTCAAAAGTTTGGGATTTGGATATGGTTTTTTATGTTTTTGAAAGATGTCTCTTCTGATCACCAAGGCTGCATTTATTTGATCAAAAACAGAGTAAGAACAGTGATATTGTGAAATTATTACACTTTAAAAGAACTGTTCTATTATAAAATATTTTAAAATGTAATTTATTCTTGATGCAAAGCTGAATTTTCAGCATCATTACTCCAGTATTCAGTGTCACCTGATCCTTCAGAAATCATTCTAATATGCTGATTTGCTGTTATTATTTTACGATACATTTTTGAATTGTTTGATGGAAAGGAAGTTCAAAAGAACAGCATTTATTTAAAAAGAAGTCTTTTTTGTCACTTTTGATCAATTTAATGCATCCTTGCTGGATAAAAGTATTGTTCTTTCCAAAAAAAAAAAACAAATCATACTGGCCTCAAACCTTTGAATATTTCATATTTCAATCTGTTTTCAAGTTGCTCCTCTTGTTTGTCTCTTAGAAAACGGTGCGAGACAAGAATTACAAGGCCCTCCAAGGGAAACTGGAGCGTCTGGAGAAGCTTTGCAGGGCCCTCCAGAGAGAACGCAACGACCTGAACCTAAAACTCCAGGCCCTTCAGGGCCCAGCGAAAGATCTGGAGGAAGAAGGTACGGGGCCTCCTGACCCTCAGCCGCAGGGGCTTAACCCAGAGATGGAGAGAGAGGTGGAGGGAGAGATGGAGGGTTTGGTGCCTCAAACAGAGAAACTCGGGCTTCAGCCTGAGGAAGAGGGCACCACATCATTCACACAACTCACTGACGACTGAGCCTGGCCTTCTGGTGGCCTTTCTTTTCCTTTATTTTGTGGAGGTATATATTTTTGTCTAACAATTATCATAAAAATATTTGTGAGGAAAAAGCAGGACATTAGTGAAGACGCTAACTGCTCTATACGTTGGTAATCCGCTTTGTGGAAAGCACTTTTTACTCCCTGTTTTCTATCACATTGTATTTTCATAGGAAATGGTCATGTGGTCCAAGACGGTCGCCATACAGCTTTGTTTCGTACGTTTTTTTCTTTTTCCTTCCCTCTATTCTGCTCAGCTGTGCTGTGCTTGCACGTTTTTCGTTTCTCTTGAATAAAATGTAGCTCTTCGTTCTGACCTCTAGAATCTGAATAAATCATTTTGGATGCATATAATGTTTAATATTGCCATTTTAAAATAACCGTAAATAGTCAACAAGCTAGTCCAGCTCTAGATGACCATGAGACTTTAGAAACAGGGCATTAATAACAGGGGAGATACAGTAACACACTCAGCTACTCATTGGCACTTTGAGTCCGAGCCAAGACGGGTCCACGACAAATAACGCTTCTGTTGCTTTGATTGAAATGGACTTGAAATGGACTTTAAAGGAAGATACATGTCTTATCAATAGGAGAGGGGTCAAGACTCCTCACCGCCTGGGACTGGTTTTCTAATGGGAATCTGATTAAGGGCTAGTTTGACTTTGAAAAAGGCTGCTACATCTCCAACAATTATGTGAAATCCTAAGATGGGGTCGAACAGGGTCGAACAGTCTCGCTCCGCTGAACTTACAGAACTTTCTATGGGAGGGACTTTTTTGTTGCATGACAGACGAAGAGAAAGCATCTTAACCAGCAGAAAAAAAACTCTCAGTACTTATTATAAAATGTCACATGCATTTATATTTCATTAAAATTCACTTCTCAAGCCCTTTTATTTAAGAGACAGGGCAGTTGTTTTTGTTGAATCTGTTGGATTACATAACTGAACCTGATTAAACTAAAATCAATCTGCTTTTTTTACCAAAATCATATAATTGGCTGTCATTAAAAAAAGATTTGAACATATTTCCTAATTTACTATAAACTCTCCTTAATATTTTTGAATAAGGAGGACATAATGTTTGCTATTAGGGTGAGATGACCTTCGTTTGATTTGCTTTGTCTTGATGCTGCTGTTAATTAGTCCTGATGACAGCTATCGTTTTAATTGGATTTGTTTGTGTGTGGGGTTTTTTTTTCTTTAAATTGTATTTTACCTAAATATATCATAATTTATTCACCCTCATGTCGGTCCAAACCTGTATGTCTTTTTTCTTCTGTGGAGCACAAAAGAAGATATCTCAAATAGTTTTTGTCTATATGAAAGCTAGTGGGGTTCAAAACAACATTGGACCCCATTGACTTTCATAGTATGGACAAATATTTTTAAATGCATTCTTTTATGTCATACAGGTTTGGAGCAACATGAAAGTGAGTAAATGACAGAATTTTCATTTTTGAGGTGAACTGTTTCTTTTTGGTCTGTCTAAAATGGACAGGTTGCATTTTTTTCTGCTCTTTAACTGGACACAAATCTGACTAAATTTGTCAAAGGGGCCTTGACGTATTTGATACTGGATATGCTGAATGTGATTTCTCTTCTTTTTTTTTTTTTGGACTTTGTAATGAACAAGAATAAAATGTCTGTAATTCAGTGCTAAAATGTTCTGAAGAACAGCAAACATTCTCAATACTGCTAATGTGAAACTATGTCAAGAACTGAACTGATGAATGTAGAAGCTGCCAAATCCATGTCTAAACAAACGGCCTCAAAGCCCTTAAGATCTGGTCATTATCACGCTGCAGGGACACAGGGTCTAGAAACGCTTGCCTCCTCAGGTCCATTACAACATCTGGCTCTGTTCATGTCCTGATCTGAACCTCTGACGCTGGCCAGTACATTCCTCAATGCTGAATCCAACAAAACACATCCAAGGTTTTCATTTAACACGCACTGAACATGATCATCTACTTTTACTAAAACTAATCACATTAATCATGTTTTGTAATGACAAGGTTTTGCTGTTCATTTGAAACATGGGCTGAATGTCTTTAAATTTGCCAAACTGTAAAACTCAACAGAATGGGAAAGGTATATCTTCACCAGCTTTTTTTTCTTTTTTGTTTCCTAAAAAAATTTTAAATTTTTTTTTTCCTTTCCAAATTTTGGATAACGATGTTTAAAACATCTCAGCACTTGTTTTCCTTGAATTTCTTGGATTTCCTTGTAACAGTTTCACCTCGCTGTCAAAGATTTTATCTTGTCTGCAGAAGTTAGTTTGTGTGCTCTCATTTTGATAAATACATCTGTAATTGGGGTCATGTTCATTCTAAATTTGTTGGTACTGTCATTTGTATCGCTACTGCTTTTTTGGCAATGCCCCAGTTTGATTCTCAGGTTATGCAAGAAATCTACCTCTTTAGGTAAGACGTACTGTGAAAGATGCTCAAGAGAGCTTTTCTTTCTCCCCCAGCTCAGCCCATGACCCCTCTGAGATTGTACAACGCTCTTGTAGTTCTGTCTTGCTTTTCAATAAAAACATTTTGTAGAATTTTCCTTACTGTGTTGTACCTTGTTTCACTGCATCTTCACATCTCCAGATACAGAAAGTAGTGATGTAGCTGAACATTTTTTGGAGGACCGAAAATCATTGTGATAATTTTCACTGCATCTATTTCATAGAGACAACGTGGATAATCGGGCAAACTCAACATGTCATGGATGATAGTGCTGGATTAACAATATCGATTTCTCATTTTTAATTGATACTGATTCTTAAATCTCACATGAAATCTTTCAGTCTGATGTTTTCTGTTGATGCGTTAACTTCACTGAACATTTTGTAGTGCCTTCATCCATAATCACCATAAGCTTTGTGCTTTGCTTTCAATATGAAACAAATTCTCGGCTTTCAATTTTATTATGAAATGAAAACAAAACTAGATTTGTCACTCTTTAATCTGGTGTCACAGATCACTGTAGTCTCAACCATAGTGTGCACGCTGTAGTGTGCAACCGTTTATCTTGTCCACTTTACTACTAGTTATAGCAAGGAATGAACATCAGAACGTATGTTGAAAGAAACAGAACTACTAACTGAAATGCATCGTGTCTCATGTAATCGCTCCATGAGTGTTTGACCCATAGAAAGACGTCAATAATGTCACATAACATCACGTTTTCCTCAGGAAAGACCTTCATTATTTAATGTTTAAATGTAATGTTTGTCATTACAGCCACCGTTTAAATGTCCATATTTAAACACTAAATTGTAGTAATTGTTAAAAAGTTGACAAAACTGCCTTATGTGCAGTTTACATGTTTGTACAACTCAGTTTTTATTTTAGTGTTGATTATTTAATAAATTGGATTATTTAATACCATTTTTTTCCCCAGTTTTCGGCCAAGTGCATCTTGAATTTGTAGTTTGAATTTTCATTTTCAGTGCATCACTAATATGAAGTACTATTTAATGAACTTTTAAAACTTTATGGCCTGGTTTCACAGACAGGGCTTAGACTAAGCCAGGATTAGGCCATAGTTCAATTAGGACATTTGAGTAATTTTTATAAGCATGCCTTATTAAAAAAACATTACTGGTGTGCATCTTGAGACAAAACAAAGGCACTGATATATTTAAAGATCAGTCAATGCAAGTTTCTTTCAATTGAAACTGCTCAGACTTACATTTTAGTCTGGGACTAGGCTTAAGCCTTGTCTGTGAAACCGGGGGTTTATGTTATAAGAGAAACAGAAAAAAAAAAAAATCTAACAGTTGAGCTGTACTTTATTTTCACAAGTGTTATCAACAATTTAGGATTACAAAATCATTTTAAAAGTTATTACAAAAGATTTATTGCAAATTGACACCAGGTTTAAGCACAAAAACTAAAACTGTGATAAGCCACACCAGGCCGTAACTTCTCAGAAGTGATTGAACAAGTGGTGCAGTCTTTCTCCAAACCATCTGAGGCCAAACTTCTCTACCGCAATGAATGAGGGGTGAACCTTTTAGAAAAGTGTCTACAGAAGGACTCTGTGATGGATGAAGTAACTGGTATGTATGGAGAAGGAAGTAAGAATATGGAATTTACTGAATAATACTGCAAAGCAAAAGCTGAAGAGTAGGAATTCATGAAAGGGTTGTAGATATTTAACGAGATCAGTTACGACGCCTGCCCTTCTAGCTCTGACGCAGGGGTGTCCGGCTCTTCATCATTGTAGATGTTCTCAGCCTAGACAAGAGATGTTTAGTCTGAGATTATGACATTAAATCTTAACATCAAAGTTTATCAAAAACTACAAATCAAATCACTTTATTAGTGACTTTCATTACCGAAGGAAGGTAAATCTTTAATGTTTTCGCTGAACTTACCATCTGCCATACTTGCATAATGTTGTCCTCTGACACAGAACAGATTACCCAAGGTTCATTTGGGTTCCAGGAGAAATCAGAGATCTTAGCTGTGTGTCCACCATGAATGAACTGCCAAAACAATCAAAATGTCCTTACATTAGATGTCAGTAAAAAAAAATATGCCAGAAATATCAGTAGGGATGTTAAGCACTGGAACTTTGGTACCAAGTTTAAACACACATATACACATACATATATATACATATACATACATATATATATACATATGTGTGTGTGTGTGTGTGTGTGTGTGTGTGTATGTATGTATAAGTGTTTCTACATGATCTGTTCAAAGACATTAATACTTTTAATCAGCAAGGACACACTGAATTGATCAAAAGTGACATTTATAATGTTACAAAAGAATTTTATTTTAAAGAAATGCTGTTCTTTTAAACCTGCTATTCAAAGAATTCTTTGTAAAAATATACTACAAATTTACAAAAACATGAAGCAGCAAAACGGTTTTCAACATTGACAATAATAAAAATGTTTCTTGAGCAGCAAATCAGCAAATTAGAATGATTTCTGAAGGATCATGTGACATTGAAGACTGGAGTAATGACTCAGAAAATTCAGCTTTGCATCACAGGAATAAATTACATTTTAAAATATAGGCCTATTACAACAGAAAACAGTTATTTTAAATTGAAATATTTCAAATTATTACAGTTTTCATTATTTTTGATCAAATAAATGCAGCCTTGGTGAGCATAAAAGTCCTCTTTCAAACAAAAAAATTAATCAATTCACATATATTAATTGTCATATTAACATTTATCCTTTTAAATAAAATACTGCAAGCTTAACATGTTTTTGCTTTGGAATTGAAATAGTTATCAAGAGTCTATAGCTGTATCTGTCAGATTTTTTTCAGCAAGTCCTTCTTTACTCACCAGCAGCTCGGGTGGCCCGTCCTCTGCGTCCTCCGCAGACTGCTCTTCTCCAATTTTACTAGAGCACATACATGTAACAAAGCAATCAATATATGTTTAAGGCATCCATGGATCTAAATATAGTTAGATGTTCACATTAACATCAGGAATGTGCATTAAGATAGAAAAAAACTCAATTTTCAGGAATGAAAATCAACAGAATAGAGAGAGAGTAATAAAGTCTTACCTTAGATCCCAAACATTGAGGCGTCTGTCTGTGCCACTGGAAGCCAGGATGGTCTCGTTATGGGGAGACCACTGGACCTGTCAAGAGCATCAACGTTATTATTGCAATAATCTGTTTACATTTTTCTTGGATTAAATATTGTTACATTGTAACAGAATCTTGAGTGTTACCTGGAAGATTTCATCCTTGTGTGACTCAAAAGAGTGAAGCTTCAGCTTCAGGTTACGCAGATCCCACAGTGCAACAGTCTACAGCCACAAACAAACAAACAAACACACATCAAACCAGTGAGTGTCAAAACTGAAGCATACTTTGGGCTTTAGGGGTTCTCTACCACATGGGGAAGGATCTCCAAACCAAAACTTCTCATAGATGTGTGTGCATGTGTGATTGTGCAGATCACGGACCTTGTCTGCTGAGCCAGTGGCCAGAATGAACTCGCTGTAGGGGTTGAAGGACAGGCAGTTGACTTCAGCCGTGTGGGCGTCCACAGAATGACTAGGCTTTGCGGTGTTATTGGATCGTGTGTCCCAGCTGTAGTAGACAGACATTTCACCGTGTAATCCATCTTAGTTAAAAGTCCCTCAACATTAAAAAATAAAAATAAAAAAAGTCTATAGAACATATCTGCTTCTCTCGATTTATTAAACATGATTGTCTCTGATAACCTGGCACCCATGCGCACATGGTCTCTCCACGTTATGCAAAAAGTGCTAATGAGCTGAAACCACTGGCAAACATGTAAACTGGAGTCTCTATTGAGATATTCTGCTCAAGTGTAATACAGCCAGTCTATTTTCTTTCATGTGGCCACTTGCGCTGTTTGCTAAATCTTTGAGCAAATGAGCATGCTGACGTTCTCTTGATTTGAGCTAATGTGAAAGCGCAATAATTCTGATGAAAAAAGTAAATGACTAATCATGATTAATTATTGTGATTAACCGTTTAACTGCACAGCTTACTCACATCATGAGTTTCTGGTCATCAGCCACAGAGCCGAACAGCGATTCGTGTAGAAGGTGCCAGGACACATCCTCCACCACAGCTGTGTGCCCTGTGAAGATGGTCTTGGCATCTACTATCTTTCCCTCCTTTGGAACAGCACTGATGTCCCATAGACAGATCGTCTAAAGTTGAAAAACAACGCGTGATCTTACAACATACAAGTACAAAGTCTTATTATTGCTAACAAAAAAAAACAAAAAACATTTTTATTACTTGAAATAAATGTTAAGTGAAATAAAATTTATATTTTATATTTTATTTCAGCTAGTTAACAAGGCAACATTTATCATTTTCAATTAGTTTATCTTATACTATAACTAAAATAGAATAAAAAAAATAACTACACAGACAACAGAAACTAATAAAAAGGACAAAAAAAAAATAAAAAATACAAAAACTTTAAAATATGAAACCAAAAAACCTAATAAAATCAAATTCAAAATATTAACAAAAACTATAATAGAATCTCAGTGATCCTAAAATAACACTGCTTTGAATAGAGCTCACTCACATGGTCGTCCGATGCACTAAGCAAGTTTCCACTCAGGTTGGCGTTCCAGGACAAACCGTATCCCTCCTTCTGATGCCCCCGCAGTCTCAGGTCTGGACTACACTCTCCACTGGGGTCTGCAAATGGACAATTTACAATTATTATTCAAAGCGAGCGTCTTCATGCATGATTTAATATAGGGCTGCAACAAATCTGACTTTCAATTAATTGCATCTGTATGCTGTGTATGGAAAACAACCGCCAGACGTCACAGTTTTAAAGGGGTCATCGGATGCAAAATCCACTTTTCAAGTTATTTGAACATAAATGTGTGTTGGAAGTGTGTGTAAAAATCCATCCTATAATGATAAAAATACACCCAGTGTTTTTTATTTTAAATCCCTATTTTAAAATCCCCT
>JAFVLL020028933.1:0-66578 GCA_021397915.2 Tor tambroides | reverse complement strand
GAAGACACTTAGAAAGAGAAAAACAATGTGAGTGCTGAAGAGTAAGAAACTAAAAACATCTATGCAGCTAACTTTACTTTTTCAGTAGCCAAATTAACAGCTGTTTTCCAAACAGAGCTGCTGCAACAAAACAATTCATTGCTATTTTTGTACCACTGTATTGCACAAGCAGATTTATTAAGAGAAAACAGAGGTAATAATGAAAGGTGGTCTTCCAACTGTACATCTTTTTTGCTATTTTTTTGCACAAGCAGCTTTATACAGATAAAGTAAATGGAGCAAATATTTTGCATGTATGAATATCTTCAAAAGTCTGATTCATCCAGTAGGTTTGTTTTAGACAGTTCATTTATATGGATAAAATATATATAAAAAAATTGGTCTTCAAAAAGCTGCTGGTTCATACAATTAGCTCGTTCGAACAAATTTTTAAAATGGTTTAAATTCAAAATTAAAGTTTTGATAAAATAAAAGTCTTCGAAAAAGATTCATCCAGTCAGTTTGTTCATACAACTCATTTAAATAGTTTCAATTCAAAAATAAGTCATCAAAAGTTTGATTCATCCAGCCAATTTGATGGGACAACTAATTTAAATTGTTTCAATTCAAAAATGATTTGTCTAAAAGTTTGATTCATCTAATAAATTTGTTCAGAGAGTTCATTTGAATGGTTTAAATTTAAAAAAAAAAAAAGTCTTCAAAAGGTCTGATTCATCCAAATGGTTTGTTTGGACTAAATGATTTAAACTAAATGATTTGTTCAATTGAAATGAGGAAAACAATTTGTATGTCCATAATGTCCCCAAACAGCATCAAAACTTCAAGAGAGCATAAGGTAGTTTAATTACTTAAGTAGTTACTGCAACACTGGTAAGGGTAATATCAAGAAAGAGGGGATGATGAAAAGGAAAAGAGAAGAAAACTGGCCAGGTGCAAAGAAAGTGAGTAAAGTATACCTTCCATTCCGCTTGCTGAGAGACTTTGTGAGGTGCTGGATCTCTCTCTCCACTTGAGCTACTTTCTCTGTAGTCTGGAACAAACGAACATTCAGGGAACGTTTGGTGCTCTTTCCACCCCTGTAGGCCTCTACACCAGTGACTGATGAGCTTGATGATTGAGACGCAGACTGAGCTCCATCACCAAGCTTAGAGTTCAGGAAATCAAAAACATTGCGGCGTGTTGATGTGAAGGCTTTCCTCTTTTTAGCCTTCGGTTTACGAGAGGCTGGGTTATCCTTAGCGATAGCGGCTGCAGTCTTTCTCTGTGTGAGCTCAGCACATATGTCCAATGAGCGGCCTTTCGGAAGAACCACTGCCTGAACTGGCTCTACTCGACCAGAGAGGGTTTTCCCTAAACCTATGCACACACAGAAACACTTGTTAAAACATATGGGCAAGATATAAATGAGCAGTAGAACGATATGGATATTTTGATGGCCGATATAAAGCATTTGCCTAACTGTTACTAATAACAGAAAAGCAAACATATATATATATATATATATATAAAAAATACTTTTTCAAGTTTAAGAGTTCTGTGTAATAATTTACTAGTCAGAACTGTTACACAGAGACAGTAAACTAATGAAAAAGTAAAATGGGAACTCTGTGTGCTCAGGCGTGTCAAAATAAAAGTCCCGCTTCCACCATATCAGCCAAAAACGAAAAAAAATTTTTTGGCCGATACCGATAATTAAAAAATGCCAAGTACCACTAATACAAACATCTAATGTTTTTAGACTGATGTTCACCTACCTTTCCCAAGCTCATAACCCATTTTCAGCAAGAGCTTGGAGCCAATGCCTCGTGTGTGAGCCTCCCAGCCACAAAATTCTGCACTGTTTACCTGGGCCATGTCCTCCTCTCTTGATGTGAATACTGTAATGAGATACAAAGTCAGCTTGATTGCACCAATGCATAGCTGCTCTTACACTGCAGGTAGACATGTTAATGTGGGGTTAATTCATCTGACCTATGAATTGAGCTGATATTTTAAAGATTATTCTGCAAAAGGTCCATGTTGCTTAACTGAAAATAGCTAACAAGCACACTGACATTCTGCTCATTTTAATCTGATAATACATTCAGATAATAAAATATTTCATAGCTTCTATGAAAACATTACACAAAAAAATGTGGACACTGAGAATAATAAATGTTTCTTGAGCAGCACAAATCAGCATATTAGAATGATTTCTGAAGGGTCATGTGACATTGAAGACCAGAGAAATGGCTGCTGAAAATGTACAGAAATAAATTATATTTGAAGATATATTAAAATAATTTTTTAAACTGTAATAATATTTTACAATATTACTGTTTTTAACAAATAAATGCAAAAAAGTGCTGTGGAATTGTGGTGAGCTTAAGACACTTCCTTCAAATACATTAAAAACCCCTACCAACTTTTCCAGAGAATGTTGTAAATATGCTTTAGCACCTTTAGCATAGGCGGCATCACACTGGTCTGTATCATCCTCAGAGTCTGATGAGGAAGAAGAGGAACCATCATCTTCACGAAGAGGAGGAATGATCCCATCAGCCTCCAGCACAGCCTCCTTTAACAGCAGCGAGTCAAATTTCACTGTGTACAAGCCACCTTCAATCTCTGGAAAAAGAGAAGCAGAATGTCTCATGCTGTCTCACCTGTAATGCCTTGCTCTGTTTTACCTGATCAAATGCACATACTGTTGTGTTTTTGTCAGTCTATGTTTGAAGCTGCTGCTATTTCCCATTAAATTTCCCCTTGGGGATCAATAAGGACTCTCTCTCTGTCTTATAAATTCTAGGGAAGGTAACACACAAATGATATCATGTAGCAATCTCTGTTCTCCCTTTCTGTTAATGGCGGTGAAAGAACTCACAAATTGTACCTGATATTCTGGCCGGGTACCAGATGCCATCTTCATGCTTGGCCAAACACGCAGAGCCAGACTCCATGTTACTGATGTCAGCCTCCAGGAAGTCCCTGAGCTCTGATACACACACCACCTCACCATGAGAGTACCTGAAAAACACACATTAGTCAACAAAACAGCTGCAAGCAACATATAGAAAACTACATAAAACTACAAAAAAAAAAAAAAAAGCCACCACAGGACCCTGTAAGAAATTGTAGTCTGCCTCGACCCAGATTCCACTCCACAATATATGTTTGATCATGCTCATTTCCCAAAATGGCTTAAATATTATAGAGACGAAGGAAGTCAACAGTTATGTTGATTGTAGATCATTTGGGATGATCACATCCTGAGCAAATGGTCACCAATTGTAGAATGGCAGCAGGTGTGGGACACCGAGAACCACCTCAGACAAAGGGGTGTCAGAACTTAATTAACATATAGACTACAGCTGTTACAACAGGAGCAACTTAATTTACATGAAGGGTAGTAAACTGAAAATGTATAAAAGGTTTGAACTTAGGATGTTCTGGGTTCATTCCACCTCCGTTGAACCCAAGGTACTACATGTGCTTTGCCACTGCTATGCTGCAATAAACATCTTCATCAAGATCTTCATCAACGTCCTCATCACTTTTTCTTACAACCCTTTCAGATCCTCATAAAAACATAATGAGGTACAGCCACCCAAGAAAATTAAAAAAAAAAAAAAAAAAAAAAAGGTTATTACAGATTTATAAAAAGAATATTTTAAACTTGAAAATACAGTTTTATGACAATAAAACATAGTTTTATAAAAAATAACACTTAATTGTTTTATTTGGGTAATTATTAAATCCATTTAAAAAAATAAATGATATTTTTAAGGAAAAAAATATTATTTTATATATAATAAATCATTTTAAAAGTAGATATGATATTCATAAAATTACTTTTTACATTGACAATATATTTAAAAGGGTTTTTTTGAAAATAATACTTAAGTATTTTAAGTATAAATATATGTACATTTTTTTTTAAAGGGGACCTATTATGCTCCTTTTTACAAGATGTAAAATGTAAAATAAGTCTCTGATGTCCCAAGAGTGTGTATGTGAAGTTTTAGCTCAAAATACCCGACAGATAATTTTTTATAGCTTGTTAAAATGACCACTTTTAGGGTGTGAGCCCAAACGCTCTGATATTGAGTGTGTTGCTTTAAATGCAAATGAGCTGTTGCTCCCGGAGAAGAGGGCGGAGCTTCAAGAGCTCGAGCTCCCGCATTGCTAGCCTTTGCAAATAAACATTCCACGATTAGTTCAAGCCTGTTATCTTTACAGAAAACTACTCGGATTCAAAGTTAGTCATCTGATTATACTGTGAATCATAAATTTGTGTTTATGAATTACACAGACAGGGAGCACAGCACCATAAAAATAACAACATAGCTGGTCTCATGCTATCACAAACTTTATAAGTCCCACTCGTGATTATGAGCTCAACAAACTCAAACGATCGCCTCACATTGCTTTCAGATGCAACTTTTAACTACCACATTCCTATTCACGATCATTCATGAAGACAGCACCAGAGAAAACAGACAGAGACAATGATAGCTTTAGCAATTAGCCTTACAGAGTGCCAAGAAGCTCTTTCAGAAAGGCAATTTGGAAAACAAACGCACGATACTTACTTTGTCTGGAGCTGACGTTCGCGCACGAAGCGTTGGTATTGATCCCTACACGTATTGGGGACTTTACCGATTTTTTCCGGGATATTTCCTCAGAAAATGAAACTTAACCACAGTGTCCTCAGCGGCTCAGAAGGAGGGAGTCTATGGAGACTCCTATGTTCGTTAGTGCATCCCAAAACACAACACTTGAAAAGCCTCTTTGGAGCTGACATCGTATATCTCCAGCAGCTACAGTAATCAGTAACGTTAATGGCGGAGGCAGCTTCTCACTCAGGGCTGTGTCTCTGCTTATAGGGCAGCATCACTAATGGGCGGGACTTATTCCCCTCAGTGACGTGCAGAGAGGGAGAATCTGAAACAGCTCGTCCTGAGAGACGGTTTATGATTTTATTAGATTATAAATAAACCAGTGGGTGGATTTTTACCATTATAGGCTAGATGTTTTCACACACTGCAGCCACACAACTGTGTTCAAACACCTTATAAAAGTGATTTTTGCATAATAGGTCCCCTTTAAAAAAATGTTAACTTGAAAATATGCAACTTATGAAAATAATAAATACATGCACTCATATTTACTTGATGTAATTTAAACTTTTGTTGAAAATGGTATAAAAGTTTTTCAAACCTGTATTTTTTAATGCTTCTTTTTTGTGAAAATGATAATATTTGGCAGCTAAAAAAGTCAAAACTCCACACTTTGTATGTCAAGCTTACATTAAAATTCCAAAAAAAAAAAAAAAAATTGAAGACATAAAAGACAGCACCTGCAGCTGTCCATGAAGCGGCACTTGCCCTCAAGGTAGAAGCCGCAGGGTTTCATGGATTTGTTTGTGGGATAAAGGTAAAGCACGCGGACTCGAGCCTCCTCTCCTTCTGGCTCTTCAGGGCAGACCACCATGGCATTATGGTACTCCAGGGTTCCCCAGGAGGTACGGTAAGGAGCACGTACCTTAGTTCCACTTATATCCACCTCTTCCTCCTCATCAGGTTCAGAGTTTTGTTTTACCTCAGAGTCCTCTGACAGTTTAGCATAGAAAGCAGCAAACTCATCATCTAAAGCCGTTTCTTGGGTAACCGATGTGGCATTTTGGTTTGTCGAAGGCTCCTCCAAAGAGGCCAGTAATTGGCTTTTTTTGACCGACACCAGGCTGGACTCTGTGAGCTCAATGAGCTGCTGCAGGTCCTCCTTTAGCTTCAGGAGGTCAGCCTGCTCCGCTGAGCCCAAACCAGCAGATAATGCCAGCTCAACCTGCTGAAGCTGAGCGCTGTAGGTCTTGATGGCTTCTTCCAGACTGCTTTCATCCATAGTGAGGATTCTTACATGACAGAAGCTCACTGAGATAAAACTAAAGGAATAGAGCAGACAAGAAAGGTCTCGCTACATTATGCAATATAGTTTTCAAATATTTCAGAATCAGCACCTTATTAAAATATATTTAATGTTCATGTGTGATACATATGGGATATGAGGGTTATGTAGAGACTATTCACTGATGCCGGTTAGCTTTCAAGCTAACGTTACAGACAGCCTAAAAGTTAGCACTCTCTGGCTAGTATCCTGCTGTCTTAATTCAAATACATGATTTTAAGTTTGTACCCGGCTAAGATGACTTAAAAAACAAGGACTTACATTTTAAATCTGCCGTTGGTCGTGGCATTGTTTTGTTTCTGTATGGACAGAGACGGTGAGAATTTCTTTCGCCGCACCTCATTGGGAGTCGCTCAACTTTGACCTCACAGTCGTCACCGATCAGCTTTTGCTTCCTACATCCGATTTCAGTGAATGAATTACATAAAAACGCGTGGGATCTTTGAAAACCAAATTTCTTACACGTTTAAATAACCTTAAATTATACATAAACCTTTTGGAACAAACAAAAATGAAAAAGTACTGCGGTGTTTTAAAAACAGCTAAATGTGTTTTATTTTTAGCAGCTATGGTGTTAATGAGGTGACTATGTAATACCTCCTGTTTTGTGGTATTAAATAAAAATAAGAGCATGAATTTAACTTTGTATTCAGTATTTTGTACTGAATTCCCGCTATACACAAGTACATTTTGTGCTCATTTAAAAGTAAAAAAATAAGTAAATAAAATAATTCCCAGACAGTCTTATTATTTTGAGTCTATCTACATGTAAAATAGTTGTAATGTTTAAAAAAAATAATAAAGGAAAACTACATTTGTCTTTAATATCTGTTAAGCCATTTTATTTTTGCTTAACCTACTATTGCTTTTACAGCTGAATTCATTAGTTTTATAAATCTTTTAGTAATATTTAATATTTGCTGAAAATAAAAATGGACAACTAGAAGCCTATATTGTTTTTGGAAATAAAATAATATTGCATATCCAATCAAGTTTTGTTTATATAAACACATTTGGTCTAATATCGTTTTTCAAAAGAATACATTTTAATCATTCAAAATAAAATATAGTATATAAAAATATAAATAAAATAAAAGTATAGTGATATAGTTAAATAGTGCTACTTAAAGGTGCAGGGAGAATAAAATGCTCCAATGCTAAATCACTCACATACTATTTTTTTCATTTAAAAATGATCTAACATTAATTAAAAAATAATTCGAAAAAACACAATTTAAAAGATGTATAAAGTTCATTTATTTATTAAAAAATATCTAATGTAAAGAACTTATTGAAAAAATGTAATTACATGTAACACAATGTAATGTCAGTTATGCAATATTTATTTTTCAACATTCTCCTGCATAAATCTGTTCATGCATGGTTTATGTAAAATAAATGAAGATACTGATTCAATATCTTAGAGCAGCATTCATGAAAAGAAGGATGATATCTTGCTTTGAGTCTTTCCTGCAGATAACTGAGATGCTGCAATGAAAAATAACAATTAAGAATGATTAGCATAATTATCTACTATCCCTGTAGCAGAATACAATATTTACATCCACTAATTACAAAGAATACCTTGATTTAGTTGACTTGATCCCATGTCTGAATCCTGGTTTGCAACAGAATCACTTCCAGTCAAGGATTTTAACAGCTCACCGAACTGCTTCCTGTGCTGTGGTCGAATGAGAACAGATAACCCTAGACCAGACCCAACAAGTTCAGCCTCTTTCCCAACAGATACCCATTTAATAAAACATTTAAATGGTTATGATGCATCTATAAGAAACAGACTAACGTTCTAGTAGAGCGATGTCTTCATCTCTCTCAGTCAATAAACTCACAACAGTTGACACCATCTGTTCGTAATTGTTTGATGTCTTATAGGCCTGCAAGGCCAAAAACATCTGACGGGTTTTTTCGGCACCGATGGCCTGTTTAATGTCTGACAGCAGAGAGGAGCACGACAGACCTTCTTTGATGGATGTTTGTGGCTTCTGGACTTCACTTCTCACATTCACTGTAAAAATTTCATAAACTCAAACAATCAGAACAAGTTGTACATGTACAAACATCTGCATCAAGAATAGGGTGACAATTTCTATAACACCAAAAAGGAGGACACTATGCAGTATCTAAAGCCAAGATAAAAACTGAAAAATAATCCTAAACCAGTAACAAAATAACTTTTTCCATAAATTTAAACTTACTTCTATGGACATTTTTTAATCTTTATGAGGGCAAATTTTCTGAAATTAGTAAATGTATGCATCATCTTCCATGTAAGTTCATATATTTATTCAATAAATTCAGTTAGAATAAGATGACAGAAGTGCTGGTACCAATCAAAATCAACAAAATCAGCCAAAGTGGCACAAAAGCTGCATCTGAAGTGACATTTAGATGCATTTACACAGACTGTTCAACGCTGATGCCACAAATGCATGTACTTTGCAGTTAAAATTCATATGTTAGGAGATGAACGCATTAAATATAAAATACACTGAATATAGAATTATGAAATAATACTTTAAATATAAAAAGTAAAACCATCAGTAAGTGGCGACAATTCATTGATTCACTCATTCAAATCAATTTGTTCAAAATGACAGATTCATTTACGAATGAAGCAAGTGACTTGATTTTGGAACTGCGTACTAGCATACTACTCTTACTATTTCTGCCATAGAATGATAAGCTAAAATAATATGAGTGGTAAGCTAGTATGCACTTTTGAATTTAGTAACTGTATGAATGGCTTACTGAATCATTGACTCACCTGATTTGTTCAAAAAAACGAAATGCTGCGTTGATCATAGACGCAATGTTGGCGAAATGGAACCAAACACTATACAAGACCTTTTTTAATTGTTAATACCAATAAACTCCAATATACCTCCAATTTTACCATCCCCTCCATTGAGTTCTGCAGTTCCCAGGTGAGAGCCACCTTGGTTCAGCTGTTGACTCAAATTCAGCTGCTCATTGGGTGGATTCACAGGTGACATCTCAGCTTTCGTTAGAAAAGGAAAACATAAAACAATGTTATTTATGATTATGGAGAGGAAAAATAAGTCCTAAATGTTTCCTGCAACTGTTACACACTATTTACGAGTCAGATGTTACCTGTGTTCTGCCTGAGCGCCTCTCGCTCCTCCCTGGACAGTGAATGCTCTTGTTTATAGCCACAGCCTTCACCTGTTAAGTCCAAACAACACTCATCGAACTCTTTCTTATGGTGGGGTCGGATAAACTGATAAAGACCTGGAGAAAAAGAAGATGATGCTCTTTATCTGCCAGTTTTGATTCCAGTCACAATCAGAGATAAGTGAAGAGAATTAAAATATGTTAGAAGGCATATTAGTTGAATTAGCAGTGGAAATGTAATTTCCGCACCTCTGAGCAGACAGTGAGTGTTGTGGTCTTGTATGAGCGGTTCAGCCACATTAGCCAGAAGGTTACTCAGGTCATCGGTTGTCTTGTAAGACTGCAGCGCCTCCATGATGAGCTTGAAGTTCTCATGACTCAGGCATCGTCTCAGCTCCATCATGAAAGCTTTGCCTGTTTTTGCAGTACAGGATGCCACTGTTTTCTGAAACGGACCCTGCAAAAGACATAAAATACATTTAATTTAATACAAAAGAACAAAGGAGCATGGCCTGTTTATTTAGATGAACAAATCCATTTTGCTAATCCACTAAATTTAAAGGTAAAGTATGCAATTGTCTTGTCACCAAATTTTAAAGCAGCAGCACTGAACGGTTTTCAACACAGATTATATGATATATATAAAATTTTATATATCAGTTTTTGGATGACTATGAATCTTTTTAACTCATACACCAAAGACACAGCATGCAAAAATTCAATCAAGATCCCTCACCCGCTCTTGAACCACTTTAATTTTCCGTTTCCCACCCCTCGATTCATCATCCAGACGTTTGTCATGCTGGAGAGAAAGAGTAGACAAGCGACTCGCCTGCAGGGTCAAAGACCAATAAGAGAATTAGCAAAAAGATTTGATCATAGTTATGTTACGGCATATGAGAAATTTTTACAGACCTGCACAATGAGCTAAACTGATGAAAGTAGAAAGATTTGAGAAACAGATAAAAAGAGATCATGGTGTCATTCAAAAACCCGATCATGATTTATGAGGTAATTCCTTACCATTCACATCTCATTTATTCAGCAAAAAATTCATTTTCTAGCTTATTCACTTCCAATTTCTCTGAGAAATGTGAAATCACTGCCTACACCAGTGTTTCTCACATTAAGCTGTCGTATGAATTTAAAAGACCTGGAAAAAGGGCGCAAAGGTCACATGTGACTACTTTTATTACACTTGTCCTCTTTTGGACCATTGCCATATACATCGCCACGCACTTTCATTATATGGAAAACAGCTGCTCCGACATTCTGCATTACATCTCATTTTGCGCTAAATGGCAGAAAGAAAATAAAATTGATTTGGAAAGAGAGCAACTAAAAGATTTCTCTCATGATTTAATTCTTGTCTCACTCTTTCTTCCCCAGCCATGGTGTTTTCCCTCCCTCCTTTGTTGGTTGTGTCATCCAGGGCATCCAGCAGGCTGACTGGTTTCCTTTTACTGGTCATCTCCATCTCATATTGAATGCAAAGTCTGGCCGCTCCATCCCGCCCAGAATGCTCTTCTGACTCTAAACCATCACGATAATTTTAGCTGACTTGCACTGAACATACAAAAGTTTGGAAATATGAAGATTTTTAAAAGTCTCTTATGCTCACCAAGGCTGCAATTATTTGAACAAAATACAGTGAAAACAGTGATATTCTGAAATATCATTGCAATTTGAAATAACTATTTTCTACTGTAATATATTTTAAAACGGAATTAATTCTTGTGAAGCAAAGCTGAATTTTCAGCATCATTACTCCAGTCTTCGGTGTCACATGATCCTTCAGAAATCATTCTAATATGCTAATTTAGAGCGCAATTACTATTGGTGCTCAGTTATTAATAATGGCTCTTATGATTATCAATGTTAAAAACCATTTTTGCTGTACACGTACACATACCCCAAACATTTGAATGGAAGTATAATCGTGGTTTCTGAATAAATATTAAGCACCACAACTGTTTTCAGCATTGATAATGATAATAATAAATGCTTCTTGAGCAGCAAATCAGCATATTAGAATGATTTCTGAAGGATCATGTGTCACTGAAGACTGGAGTAATGATGCTGAAAATTCAGCTTTGCATCACATGAATAATTTCCTTTTAAAATATATTACAATAGAAAACAGGTACTATATTTTCATTTATTGTTGTAGTAATATTTCACAAAATTTGTGTTTTACTGTATTTTTGAGCACATAAATGCAGCCTTGGTGAGCATAAAAGAGCTCAATAATAACATTTAAACTCATGTTTCCAAACCTTTGACAAGTACTGTTACTGACAGCAATTAATTAAAAATCAATGTCAAAACATTCTCCAAATAATCAAATCTGAGGGCTCTAACTCTGCTAAAAACAGAAATGTCTCCTAGCATTATATAATGTTAATGTTATGTGGTTCAACTGGGCTGTTTTATAAATCACAGTCTCAATTTGAGACCAAATTATAATTCACTGCTCAATTACTTGGCTTCTTTATTGATTACGGTTTTTAAAAAAAAAAATTATAGTAGATTCCAGCAGGACATTCATAGGAGTTGGAGACATAAACCTCCAAGATGTGGAATGTGTCTTAATGAACAGTCATCCAAGAGACTTAGCCCTCATTAAAAAGGCAAAAAAAAAAAAAAAAAAAGGAATAGAGATGAGCTCACCTAATTTTCTCCTCTTTAGGCTGGGGACGTGTGAGTCTAGTGTTTTGGCCTTTTGAGATGTGTCACTAAGCCAGACACTCTTAGCAGGACAACTGGAGCCTGTGTTGAGCGGCCCGGTGACTTCCTGATTTTTACAGGCCTCTTTTTCTTTCCTAACAGAAACTGGTCTCTGATACACAAATCAACCAATAAATGTGCATGTCATCTATTAGTGTAGAAGAACAGGAAAACATAAACAAGAAATGGACTTACAGTTTTTTGCGCCGTCCGAAAGAAATGAGCCGCATCACGGACCATGGCACCGAAGCCATCATAAATCTTAACATACGGCCGCACCCATGAAGGAAGCTGATTACGGGCTTCGGTGCCTTTGAACCTTGAATTATAAACCCAGAACATTAATATCTGCATACTTGCTCTCCAGTCAAACTAGGAATTGCTGTTGTAGTAATTAGCGCTGACCTGTGATCACAGAGGAAAATAGCTCCGTAGTCTTCTCTGTGCCGGATCACTCTGCCAATGGCTTGATTGACGGCCCGAGAGGCCTGCTGTCTGTACCACTCCTGCCCAGACAGATACTAAACAACCAGACAGATCATAAGAACACAGCTGTACCTGAACCATATGCAGGTTTTCTTTACACCTTGAATACATGTGAGTGTACACATCTTCATCATTATTTTCCAAAGAGCTTTCAAATAAAACTTACATATTTACTAAATAATTTAATATTCATATAAAAATATAAATATTTTAAGGTATTGGTAAAAAGCTTCTTCTTTTTTTTTCTTTTTTTTTTCACAAACATCATGAATTATTAATGCATAAATATCAGTATTTATTGTTGGGATGTATAACATTTTTACAACCTAACTAACCTTGCCATATTCATAAAAGGTCAAAAAGTCAAAAGGTCAAATCTTTTTTTTTTTCTAAGAAATAATAATAAATATAATATATATTAACAAACTAGTTTTTAAGAATTCATCCTTTTACTGAGGAATTTCTCTTCATTATAATATCAGGTCAGTTGTACCATCCTGATAGTTTCACTTTATGCCCCCAAAATCAAAATGAATTAATTCAGAAATTAAAAAAGTGCTGCATTCATTTACATTATATGTATGAATTGCATTTCTAAAATAAAATAATAATTTTCACTACTGTTAAAATGCTTAGGGTAGATACAGTTTTTCGTTTATGAACATTTATTAAAAAAAGTCTCTGCTGCATTTATTTGATTAAAAGCACAGTAAAAATAGTAATATTGTTTTTACACTTTACCAAACTGTCTTCTGTATTAATAGATTTTAAAACGTAATTTATTCCTGGGATGTTAAAGCTGAATTTCAGCATCAATTACTCCAGTCTTCAGTGTCACACGATCCTTCAGAAATCATTCTAATATGCTGATTTGCATATTACTTTTGATCAATTTAACGCATCCTTGCTAAACAAGTATTCATTCATTTCTAATACATATTTATATTAGTATTTGTAATAAATATGTTAAACTGACAATCTTAGTATATCTTTAAGAGCAGGTACCTTCACTCCACTAATTTTATTCTTGCACATCTCGTCCAGATACTGCATTTTAAGCACCACTCTGGGGTCCATCCTGGGAGGGAAGGGAAGCCCAGTGATCACAACCCCTCGACCGTACGTGTCTGCAAAATCCAACCCTTCGCTTGCCTTTGAAAACAGAAAAAATGTGTTGATATTACTGGCCTTGGATCATAATAAAGCATTCTTTATTGCATCAAATATTTATAGCCTCACCTTTCCTCTGCATACGGCGAAGAAGCTGCCTCCGCTGGAGTTTGGGTCGTTCACCTTGTCATAATAACCATCAATCACCTGCAAGAGAATCCAATTTCAGAGCAGCACTGACTGACAGCTTGTGCAGATCAAGCTGTGTTAGCATTATGATAGCATCTATATCAACTCATACTGAGTGAACAGTTATTATATGACTGACTGTTACCTCTGTGAAAGTGCCTTTACCCCTCGGTTCTATAAACATGGGCTTCACATGCTCAATGCGATCGGCATGTCCATTAGCCTGAGAGAGTGAAGGGAGTGGTGTATAATAACTTAAATGCTACAGTTGGCAAAAGAGGAACAAGGTAATCATGAAATCTACATCAATTTTACCCTTAAAAAAAGGAAAAAGTTCTTGTAAAACAGTCTTTCATTTATTTCACAATAAACAGGGTTTCTGTAGGTTTTATGAAGGCAAATTTAAGACTTTTATAACCTTTTTGAGACCAGGGCAAATATAAGAAGTCTTGATTTATGACAAATTGATCAAGATGGCATGAGTTTCTGATTAAAACAAGAACAAATATCTGCCAACAGGCTCAGAAAAATCTACTTAATTCAAATAGAAAACAAGTTTTTATTGCCCATTGAAAGATATTTGCTCTTGTTTTAAACAAACTCACTTCATTTTGTTCAGTTTCTCAGAACACAATATTCATATCTTCATTCTGCATCTCAAGCAAATGTATCCTGATGTAAGCATATTTGTATTGGAAAACAAAACAAAAACACTGATTAAAATATTAATTTTTTTTGCAATGCATGAAACATTTAATGGCATGACTTTATGAAATTAAGACTTTCTGCTCCAATTTAAGGCCTTAATTTGTGGAAGGGCAAATGTAAACTTCAAGACCTGCAGAAAACCAGAAGAATTAGTTCACAAATAGGCCTAAACAATGTTTTTTTTTTCTAATCAAAATCACAGCTTATCATTTGAATTGGTGACTCAGCTACATATTATTCTCACAGGTAACTGCAGCTTTACTGTGGTCAGACTGAAATACACGCTCACCCTCCAGAACTCCAGAGTCTTATCCATCACCGGATACGAGGGGAAAAACACCAGCAGTCCATGAGGCACCACCCGTGCCAGATTGACTGCAAAGCCAATAATAATCATTACATTGATAATCATGTTGATCATCAGATTATTATTGATAAGTGATCAGATCAGCTGCTGTTTTGTGTAAGGATCTCTCACCCAGAGTGTTTCCCATGGACGACATGTTTTCAGGAACGAACCTTCAAAAACCAAAGAGCCATGTTCACGTACACTGAACCTTTTCACACAAACCAGTCATATGGGTTCAGAAGACTTGAAATATAGCCAACATGCCACATGAATAATTTTTATGGTGCTTTTATGGCAGTGAGAAACTACTATAGTTTTTATTAATAGTTTGAATTAGTTTTTATTTTTATTTTTTCTGTTTTTAACCTTATTGTTAATTTTTTTTTATGTCTATATAGTTTTTAAAATTTGTATTTAAGTTTTAGTTTTAGTTTAGTACATCCAGGTAAACTAAATAAAAATGAGAATTTTGTCCCTGGGATTTTTTTAATATATCAGTTAACATTTATTTTATTTGAAGTAACAGAAAATATTTTTTATGGTTTTAGTTAACTATAACAATCCTATTTTATAGTGCTTTTTTATCTTTTTGACAGCCCATGGCCAATATAAATATCACATCTCAGATAAAAATAATAGTATCAGATACTATTATAGTTTTTCTTAATATTTTGATTCAGTTTTTATTTTAGTTACAATTTTGGTACGAAATTCTGGTTGTGGGTTTGTCATTTTTTTTAGTAGTGTTTATATATATATATATATAAAAAGCACTACTAAAAATGACATACCCACAACCAAAATTTGGTGTTTTTTTTTTTTTTTAAATTTTAGTTATTTTAGTACATCAAGTTAAAATAAATTAAAATAAGAAATTAATCTTAGTTCTAGTTAACTACAATAACCCTGGTTTGGGGTCAGCAAGATTTTATGTTTTTGGAAGTCTGTTATGATACAGTAAAAACTATATTATGACATATTACAATTTAAAATGACATTTATTATCATTTAAAATGTAATTTATTCCTTTGCTGCAAAGCTGAATTTTCAGCATCATTACTCCAGTCTTCAGTGTCACATGATCCTTCAGAAATCATTCTAATATGCTGATTTGCTGCTCAAGAAACATTTCTTATTATTATCAATGTTGAAAACAATTGTGTTGAACAAAGTTCAAAAGAACAGCATTTATTTGTAATCGAAATATTTACTATAAATGTCTTTGTCACATTTGATCTATTTAATCTGTCCTTGATTAAATTACCGATCCCAAATTTTGAATGGCAGTTCTTCCCCTTAAGCAGAGGATGTTAATGTGACTGAACAACCCTTGATAAAACACTCACCTCCTGTCAAAGGCTGTGCTCAACTTCACGCCATCTGGACCTTTTTCAATGATACTGACGAAGATCTGATCACGCTGGATGACGTGAGGATTCTCCAAGGATACAGGGAAAGGACTACAAAAAAATCAGCAGAGAATTAGCATCCAACCCGCATCAACTCATAAACCTCAGAGGGGACAGCTAGAAGAGAAGAGCACTAACATTTGCATTTCACAGGTGAAGGATGAGAGCGGCGAGAGAGTTCCACTGGTCAGAATGATGGTGCGTACTCCCTGTCTGAGCAACTCCTGCATGCTGAACCCCGGAGAAAAACACCAGTAACTCAGCACATTCCCTATAAAATATACACACACACTTTCAATCTTTTATAGCTCAGGCATACAAGTTTAACAAGCAAGTTCACTTTTTTCAGCATTTCTTTGTGAAAGCTGTATATATGGGCACCAAAGCAACAAACAATTCTAATATTGAAGCAATAATAACTCTCAGATTCTCCATGACTTGAAAACACCAGGTTTTCCAGAAAATGTGCTCCAGTCAAGAGCACCTTCTTTCTGAAAACACATTTGCTAAACATGAGGTTTCTCAGAGATTGAATAGGAGTCTCATACCTTGTTTCTTGGTAGAGGAGGAAGCCCATACATCAGTCATCTGTTTCTTCTTGAAGTTGCTGGTGTCTGGATGAATGTGGACCTGATATGAGACAGATTCAGGAATCAGGAGCAGAGACTGGAAGACAATGACTAGAGGAACCATCATCAGACATACACTATGCCTTCCAAAGGTTTGAGGTTAGTAAGATTATTTAATGTTTTTGAAAGAAAACTTATGTTCAACAAGGCTTTGTTTATTTGATCAAACATACAGTAAAAACTGTAATATTGTGAAATATTATTAAACTTTAAAACTACTATTTTTTTAATATATATTTTTAAAATATAATATATTCTTGTGATGCAAAGCTGAATTTTTAGCATCATTACTCCAGTCACATGTGATCCCTCAGAAATCATTTTAATGTGGTGATTTGCTGCTCAAGAAACATTTCTTATTGTTACCAATGGTGAAAACAGTTTTGCTGCTTAATATTTTTGTGGATTTTTTTTTAATCCAGGTTTTTACCCATTTATTTGAAATAGAAGACTTCTGTAACATTCTACATGTCTTTACTATTACTTTTGATCAATTTATTGTATCCTTGCTGAAAATAGTATTAATTTCTTTCTAAAAATATGGGTGGAATGGGATGGATGAATGATGAAATTTCACATACTATTAAAACTCAGGACAAAACCACATCTTCAGCTGGCCTTAGTTTTAAAAATAGCAACATTTCCACTCTTACATTAATCATCAGAGATATAAATGTACCATTTGACTTGACTGGAGAAAACCTAAAACTTGGTGTGCTCAGACAACTTCATGTACTAATGAAGACAGCATGAATATGAAAATCAACTGGCGCAAACCTTAAACTCCTTCATGCTGTTTCCCATCTGTGATTTCTTGCTGCCCTCTGGAGGTTCAGCTGCAAACACCAGCTGAATCAGGATAAAGAGACAAACATAATAAATATGGAAAAAATACAGAAAATGGCCAACTGATCTCTTTATCACACTCCTGACCTGGATCATATCTGACACTTTCTGTAGTCCACTAGTGTTCAGAAAGACACCAGGCCCTGCAAAAAATGACACGTGCATCAAAGCTGCACTAATAAACAGGAAATGTCATTTATATTAACAATTTCATAAACACTCACTCCCTGCTAAATATCCTGTGATCTGCTCCATGGCTTCCACCACAGCAGTTTTATTTTCAAAGTTCACATGCGCTGTTTGAAAAAGCTCATATATGAAGCTTTAAGAGAGAAAGAGAGAGAATATTAGCTGTTGTGCATCGAAAATTGTATTTTTACTATCAATATATCAAGCCACACATTCTCAGCACTGAACTCCGCTGACCTGCCAGGTTTGGTGATGCCTTGATTATTTGCCGGCATCTCAAAACCGTTAATGGAAGATTCCAGATCCATCAAAATTTCTGTAAGATTATTAAGTTGTGCTTTGAGCAAAATGTTTTTCTTTATACAGAAAAGTGGATTCCAAATAACTCCATAGATCTAATACTGTACTACAATATTAACAAAATTACAATGCAACCTACGTTTTATTTTTGCAATTGTGGTAATATCCAGTTTCAATCCTGCAAAATAAGATAAAAACAAGAGAGTTAATTATTGTGAGTAAATTATTGTGTGTGTGTGTGTATATATTATATCATATCATATCATATGAGATATATTATATATATATATATATACATATATATATATATATACACACATATATATATATATATATATATATATATATAAAAATTAAATATTTAATATATAAAGAGTACTTTAAATTAGGGGGTCGACCAATATGTGTTTTTCAGGGGCGATGCCGATACTGATTATTAAAGATCAAGTAGACCGATAACTGATATTTTGTCTGGTGTAAAATGAAAATTAATGTCAAAATTAAGAATAACAAGGTCTCTTACAAAAACTTTCTTTAACTGCTTTTAAATTATTTTATCGGCAAATCGGTTTTGAAAATGAACGATAACCATAAAAATGGTTAATATTGGCACCGATAAACAGATATTAAATAGAAAAAAAATAAAATTGTAAAAAGAAAATCTTATTGAATATAAACTAACCAGAGTTCAGCGATTCCACATTAAAATCTTCAGCAGAATCTGCTTTGCTAATGTCTGAGGCCTGTTCCCGCAGAAGTCGATCCACAGCCTCAATGGCAGAAATCAGGTCGTATGGGGTGAGGTCAAATGAGGTGGACTCTTCACACATCTTCTCCTGATAATGTAGACAAACAGAAGAATATAAATATATAAAAAAAAAAAAACAAGAACACAGAACTGCATAATTTCACATGCTGAATGACTATGAGGTCTCAAACAACATTAAGATACTTACAACATTATGAGCCTCATCAAAAATAACCACAGCTCCTTTCAGCTCTATGTTGTGTGCTCTTCGACTCTGTGATCAACAAAAATCAATTTAGAACAAAATCAAACATATCTATCCCAGAAAAATACAAATCAAATAAATGAAGTTCCAAACGTAGGTTCGGGAGGAGCCTAATCATTCAGTCCTGTCAATCATCATCACGAGCCTATATATATATATACACAGTATAAACAGCAGTCATTGTGCTGTGACTGTCCCAGCGACAATTCTTCCGGCATCCCTCCACCTCCCCATCTTCTTCTCTATTTCTGTTATTCTCCCTCTATGTAGTGCCACAATGGGGGGCTGAACTCAGACCTCAAGCCTCCATCAAGGATAGCAAGCCAAGTTCATTTACAATTAACAATCAGGACTGGATGGGAAGGCAAACTCGTGGAAAAATATATAATGATTACAACATAAAGATACCATAACTGTTAAACTTTGGGGTCAGTATGATTTTTTCTCCAAAGAAATAAATATTTTTATTCAGCAAGGATGCATTAAATTGATCAAAAGTGACAAAGACTTTTAAAGTGCTACAAAACATTTATTTTTCAAATAGCAATTCTTTGAATTTTCTATTCACAAAAGAATGAAAATGAACAAAAGAATTTTAAAAAGTATCACAGTTTCTAGAAAAATATTAAGCAGCAAAATTGGTTTTAACATTCATAGAAATGTTTCTTGAGCAGCAAATCAGCATATTAGAATGATTTCTGAAGGATCACATGACACTGAAGACTGGAGTAATAATGCTGAAAATTAAGCTTTGACATCACAGGAATAAATTACATTTTAAAATATATTACTATAAAAAAGTTATTATATTTTAATTTATTTTTTGTAATAATATTTCACAAAATTAGTGTTTTTATTATTTTTTTTAGCCTTGGTTAGCATAAGAGACTTTCGTCAGAAACATAAAAAAATAAACAGCAGTATATTTAAAGTGATATTGACAGGACAAATGTCTCACCTTTGGGTCAAGCAGGTAGTTGTATGGCATGAAGATGACATCAGCGTGTTGTTTAAGTGCGCGTGACAGGTAGTATGGACAAACTCTACAGGAACAAACAGTCTGATCAATGTCACTATGTACAAACACTCAGAAAGAAAAAAGACTCCCATGGAAACATGTCAGATGCTGCATCAGCAGACTTAAGAACGGTTTAAACGCCATTATTTCTTTCAGTGCTGTAGTAAAGGCCATGAAACAGCATGCAGTGCCTCACCTTTGCTTTTTGCCTGTTTTCACAAGATCTTCAACATCCAGGATAGAATTTATGATTTCTTTGTCAGTGCTTTTCTCTAAAAAGGAACAAAACAAAAAGAAACAGTTTCTATTTATTAGCAGACTCACAAATTAACAATCAAAACCATGATGTGTCACCAATGTTAGTCACATACCATCAACATTGTTGTAAAAGACACAGGAGCGGGATGATACTTTTGCTCTGCACATGTGAACCTTGAAATAAGACATATTGCCTACATTAATATGGTGCAGATATACACACACATGAAAAGAATGGGAAAACATGAAAATAAAAACAGATTAAAAATATTCAAAGATTATTATAGTAGCTCAATCATACTAAAATAACAGTGGATCATACCTTAACGTGGTTACTTTCATGACGCATCACTTCCTGGTTTATGCAGAGCTGTTCTCTTGATCCCAAAACACAAATCTTTGGCCTACAATCATTAACATATTAGAATGATTTCTGATGGATCATGTGATACTGAAGACTGGAGTAATGATGCTGAAAATTCAGTTTTCCATTACAGGAATAAATTACACTTTTAAAAAAATCTTTAAATAGAAAACAGTTATTTTAAATTGTTTTAATATTTCACAACATTACTGTATTTTTTTTAAAACAGTAGTCTATGAATTACAGAAAATGTTGAAAAACCTTTTAGCAGTATGTAATGTTTTTCATTATATTTTCCTATTCTTAATATGATCATAAATGGCTGACAATATCCTTTGAAAATGTGATGTTAATTCAGACCTGTATGACGTGTTCTTCAGTTCACTGATCACTTGTGTTAGCTGTGAATGGGTCCTGGATGCATATATGATCTTGGGGATGTCTGTGTAATAAGCTAAAAAAATAAGGAAAGACAAAACGGACGATTATGACACTTGTGTTTTGAAGTACAACTTCTAACGTTGTCCAGCATGTAAATTGTCAATGTAGTTTAGTTTAGAAGTCACATCAGTGTAAGGACAATACTTGGAGTGTCTCCGTCGGTGGCTGCTGTTCCCCATGATGACATTGGTCTGTCAGGAAACAGCTCCGCACCTCCCATTCTCTCTGCTATCTTGCGAGCAGAGATAGTGTCTTTGAAGTTCTCTCTCCACCCCAGCGCTGAACACAGCAGACAGAGCGTTTTACCTGTGCCAGTGGGACTTTCAAGAACTCCATTCACTTTCTGAAAGAGTACAAGGGCATGTCATATCATTAATAGGAAATGAATGGAACAATGTGACCTTACAGGAAGACTTTAAAACCTTTATTGCATTAGATTAAATCACACTGCCTTCATTTTATACTTGAATGAATCAAAGGGTAAGTAAAACAAAAATGTCATTCCACCTTCAGCAGAATGTCCTTCAGAGACATTTGGAATGATATTTTACTTCTAATGGAAAAAATTATTGAACTTTTTGAAAACAACAAAAAAGTGGCAGACTTTTGTCTTTGTTGAAATTACTATAATGTGATGTTGTATAATTTTGGCTCTATTCTAATCTAATTTTTAAAGCCCTTTTGCATAATTAATTTAGGCTGTGTTAATGCAAACAGCAAAAAAAAAAAGTTAAAAAAAGTTCTAATATTTCATATTTTACACTTACAATCAGCACCTTAAAAGACAAAAATATCCCCACTGAAACCCATTAAAACTGCAATATTTAATCTAATTATAATTAGTGTTGTCAAAAGACCCGGTACTTCGGTACCAAGTCGGTACTAAAAAAACGAAAACGTCACGGTACCAGGTTTTTTCAAGTACCGGTGGTACCGAGTACCCGGTCAACCCGGTTCTTGACGCGTACGGCCCTATGATTTCCGCGATGCAGAAAACGCGGTCGGAATCTCGGAATCCAGTTATAAAAACAGAATTTACAGTTTAGCACGGAATGTCACGGAATTTGTCAAAGTTTGGATGAATTACTCAAAAGTAGGTCATTACACTTAAATCAAATCGCAACATGGACTAGTATCTGTAAATATTAAGCCAGCCGGAAAAGTCGATTCAAATATGAATCCCGCATGTTCTGCGTCTCTGTGTGAATGAGTGAATGGCAGAGACACGCGGTTTTGTTTACTACTGAAGCATGCGTGACGCTCGCGGTGATTTCATCACCTGCCGTCTCAATGAGGACATAAACAACATCTCCAGAACTGCTCTGAGAAACACTTCACGAGCATTTTACCGTTTCATTTGAGTAAAACCAGCGTCATATATAGCTACACAGAAATTTAAAGATATTTACGGCAACCCGTCAAAATAAAAGTTTCTTAAAGACATTGTGCCAGAAATATATATTACTATTATTTAGTAGAATGTATGTGATACTATTACTACTGTTGAAAAAAATTAATAAATCTTTATTTTTAAAGAAATCGTCACACAATATTTCTTCCATATTTTAATTTTAATAGTAAATCAAAAAAATAAAAAAATGTTTAAATTTCATTAATTAAAAGACAAATTAAATTTGGGTGAAACTTTACTGTTTTTCATACTTTTATTACTTGCGGAAAATCTTGAAACACAATTTTAAATAAGTATAAATAATGGCACTGATTTTTGTACATTTTATTTTTGTTTGACTTTATTAAAAATAGTATGTTTTTTAAATAGCATGTTTTTGTGTTTTGCTTTGGTACCGAGATTGGTACCGAGAACCGTGGATTTTCACTGGTATCGGTACCGAATACTGAAATTTTGGTACCGTGACAACACTAATTATAATGTAATATTTAAAATAATAATAATGTAATATTTAATAATAAAATCATGCGTTCTTTGTTAATAGGCTTTGAATCTTTTGGCAAGGCTACAACATATTTACTATTTTTTACACCGATGAAACCATTTTCTCATGTTCTCAGGCGTATAAAGAAAATACTCGCTTTTTCCAGTTTTCTGCTTCTGCTAGGAGAAAAATAAAAATGGAATTTATGCAATTATAATTCTGTGGATGTACTGGTATCGATATCAGAGTGTGGTTTGTATATGTCTACTGAGAAAAGTGTGTATTAATTGTAGTTTTTTTAATTTAGGTTTTTTATTATATCTGACACTGCACAAAAACAATAATGCTTTAAAATAAATGTCGTTGCTGCTAATCACTGACATATACACAACTGTAATAATTCAAAAGAAAATCTGCTTAGCATTTAGTATGACAACAGTGCCATTACCGGGTTAAAATATTGAAAAGATATGAATTTTTGTTGTTCATGAAGAAATGAATTTTTGTTAGTTATGATCAGGACTGATGTTGATAACAAGATCTGTCAGTGAAAGAGGACAAAAAATATTAATATATATTTTATGACAGGTTTTGACATGGATATTTTTTGTCCTCTAAGGACCTCTGTGTAACTTTTTAAACTGACGCACAGGGGTTAAACTTGAAGTATTGGGCAAATCAAAGCAAAGTGTATTTCAATGACTATCAAGACTGTAAATGTAGCTGGGATTGTATATGTTCTTACATTCTGCAGGCACTCGATGACTTTGCTCATGTAGTCCTCCTGGCACGGGTATGGGGTGAAGGGAAAGTCCACAGTGACTCCTCTGAGCTTAATGAGAGGCATTTTCCTCCAAAACACACTGAACACATGTAAAGAGTTGCACCAAGCACTATAATAGTCACCCACTCTTAACTCTAACCCCAAAGACAAGCACAATCCCTTAACAACGCTCGAAGAAATAAGTCATTCTGACCGGCTGTGGTACAGTGGAACACAACAACTTAAAACGCACTAAATTGGGAACTCAACAACTTAAAATGCACTAAATTGACAACTCCAGGAGCGCGCCATTTGTTTTTCTTCTTCTTCTTCTTCTTCTTCTTTTCCGCTTTACAGGTAGACTCGGTCCGATCTATGTATTATGCTGCCTCCTGCAGGCCGCAATGGAGAAGTGCAGCCAGTAACTATCAATAGGTCAAGTCGCCAATTTTCTTACCTGTTGCCTCAGTCAAAATGCGGTAATCCAGTTTAATATTAGTAGATGTAACTTAATATAGTCTTAATTTAAATAAAAAATATAAAAAATTGTAACGTTACTGTAACTGTTTGCCTGCTGTGTTACACACTGAACCACATTTGCACCTAACTATATATCAAAGTTTTTCATAACAACTGAAAAGGAAAAAACTGGTATTATGAAGATATATAAAGAAACATATGGCCATATGACTTCTTAAAAAAATGGTTTAGTATCTAGTAAAATAAAAACTGAAAAAAACTAAGCTGGGATAACATTATGATAATTAATAACAAATATAAAATGTATTCAGAATGCTTTAATCTTTGTAATTGTTAAGTGAAAGTACAAATACTACTTTAGACCATTTTAAGGGATCAGAAAAGAGAAGAAAAATGTGATTCAAATAAATTTTTTAAAAATGTACTGCAATGTTTACAAAAACATCTGTTACTAGATTTAACAAAGCAATAAAAACATGTGCGTGTGAAACTAGTCTACACTCCCACAATAAACGTTGCCAGAAAATATGAAGTGTTACTTCCTCCTTCCCAGCATTGTAAGGCAGAGGCATTTTCTGCAGCGTATAAATTCAGGACAAAATCACTTTCCTTGAAAGCAAAGAAGGATTTCTCATCACCAGCGACCCTTTAAAGTCTGCTGCCCAGATCAAACCAATTTAATGCTATTTCCTGCATTTGGATGAAATGTTTGCCACTTCCCTGTATTCAGGTCTGAATAGTCTGAATCACTTCTCTCAGAGCTTCATGGGAACGAGAGGTGGTTGTCAGCTCCTAAACAGCAACTATGAAACACAAATGACTGTGTGAAGACTACAGCCAGAACAGAAACTGGACCTGATTACACTAGCCTACTGATCATTTGAACTGAGTTAATACGAAATTCAAATACAAAATTTTAAAAAGCTCTACCCAGGGTTAATAAGCTGCTATGTTTGTAAAGATTTACTGTATATAAATGTAGAATTTATTTGATTATTTATACACACAAAGTATTACACGTTACCTGAAGAGTGAACGTGTGTGAGCTCAGGTGTGCGATTTAATCCTAAAGCACGTTAAAAAAAAAAAAAAAGACAATTCATTTAATAGCAGAAATAATAAATGCTTATATGTAAAAATAAAATGACAAAGCATTTGAATATATAATAAATATATTTGACTTGAGTTTTATTTGTGTTCATCCAGCCTTGCATCTATTTTCACTTCTCGGTGTTTCGTCACAACATGGCGACGCGCTCAGACGCCAGGCACGAAAACACTGAAAACACACAGGTACTGTACCTCAACCTGCTCACTGGTGAACATTTATATTAAATATGACAGCATTAACATATCTAATGCCACGGAAGACTTGTTATACACCCACGAAGGGAACCTGTCGCCATAAATGCGTGTTATTTACGAAGGAAGTAGCTTTAGCCCGCTAACCAACTTACAAGAGCACTTTCAACTCTCGTTATCCAAATACCAAGGCTAAACATTGGGATCTACAACCGCGACTTGTTTTATTTCTTGCGCTGATATAAAAGTGACGGTAACGTTAAGGATTTTGAAATAGAGTTAAGATAATAAAAGTGTTGAATGTACGCGCATGTGTGTGTGTTGAACAGGGTGAATGTGGAGTTAGCGAGTTAGCCTGAGGTTTACAGCTTTATCACTTTACAGATTTCACTACAAGATGATTTTTGGTCATAATATTTTATATGAGTGGTGATATGCTAAATAAATAGCCCTTTTAAACGTTTAACCCAGGGAAACTGATCAATATTTGGGGATTTAATTTGTCATATGATTAAACATAAGAATTAATTTGAGTTCTATGCGTCAGGAAAACTAAGTATGGTTGGATAAATATTTTAATTATTTCATATTGACGAGTTTGTAGCGTATACTGTAATTGGTCAGTGCTGACGCATTTTCTTTTGCACAGATTATTAGTTGACACGTGCTTTGAATAAATGCCTCAGTGGTCTCAGTTGTTCATGTCTTGACCCGTTCCCTCTCTCTATTTTGCTTCTGCTGGTTTTAATGTAACTCTCTGGCTGGCTCTAAACTTTCTAAAACTGGCATTTTAAACGTGTATGGTGCACAAAAATGCTGCCTATCTAGGGAGCTCATTGGGATTTGAGACACAGCCTCAATTTCGCGTGTGGCTGCTCTGTCTGCAGCACGTGCTCAGTTCTCTCTTTCCGTGTATAGTGAGTTTTCTGTGTTTGCAGTAAATATCTAGAACTAGAGCAGGTGTCTTTGTATTGGTTATGATGTATGGCACCTAAATGAAGGGTTTAATGTCAGTGTCAAAACCACACAGTCTCAGCTTCTCCTTAGACGGTTTTTGTGTTTACATCATCAGGGCACTGAAGTCATGGAGGAAACCATTGGGGTCTGTGGTCTAGAAGCCAGAGGACTCGTTGAAGGGAGCAGTTCACCTCCGGATGTAGAGACCCCATCCCAGGATAATGTGGAGGATTTTGCGGGGCTGGTGAACAGTGAGGAGGAGAGAGGGGAGACACCTGGAAGGGAGGACAGTAACCCTGACCCCCTCGATGGGGAGTTGGACCCTAACGCTGAGAAAACCAAGGACCAAAAAGCATTTGGTTAGTGTTGGCCATTCAAGGAATGTTTCGGGTTCTATATAAGAAATAAACAGAGCCCTGTATTGTTTTAATGGGATAGTTCACCCAAAAAAGAAAATTCTGTCATCATGTACTCATGCTCAAGATGATCCAAACTTGTATGAGTACACAAAAGAAGATATTTTGAAGAACGTGGGTAACCAAACAGTTTCTTGTCCCCATTGACTTCCATAGCATTTTTTTCCATACTGTGGAAGTCAGTGGGGACCAACAAATGTTTGGTTTGGGAATACAGGTTTGAGGGCGAGTAAATGATAACAGAATTTTTTTTTGGGGGGGGGGGGGGGGTGTCTGTGAACGATCCCTTTAATCAGTAAATCTTTTTGTTTTAATGTGTATTTTAAGTTGTGATAGGATGACTTGTTTGTCAACAACAGGTTATTCTATCCATAATTCTTCTTTTGTTGTTGTAGGCAAAGAGGTTTTGTTGCTGATGCAGGCGCTTCATACTTTAGCCACCCCAGAAGAAAAACTCGCTGCCCTTTGTAAGAAATACGCAGACCTGGTATGTATTTGAGGCTAGACAAATGATATTGCACAACATTGGATATTATACTTTATATTTAATGTCCTTACAGAGAAAGTTAAGGCCAAAAGTGATGGCCTGAAATGAATTAATATGTTGCATAACGTCTCAGTGAGCAATATAGGTGGCTGATATATGTCAGGAAAACTAAGTGTGCTTGAATAATTTTTTGAATTAATTCATATAATTTAATGGTCAGTGTTTACATCAGAAAAGTTCTTCAGTAACCTCTCGATATTTCAGTTGAACTAATTTTATATCTATTCTAGCATCATTTTTGCTTTACATTGCTGATGTTGGAGCTGCGTGATGAATCACGTTTTCATTGTGATTTCTGCTTCTCTCGATTTATTTAGCATAATCATCTGCGATATTTGCCTGCTGGTAACTTATCCAGAAAACGTCTCATTGTAATTTGGAGTTTTCATTATCTTGGATTGGTAACAAGCCTCCACAAACTTTCATGGTTGCGGTTGCCAGATTTCAAGAGTTAAACGAGTTTTTTTTTTTTTCTCCCCCCCCATAAATCGATAAATTTTCTAAATTGGTTACTTAATCTTCCCAACCTGGCAACACTCTCACTGTATATTATGGAGAAAAAAAAACCTCGGATGAGCTAAAAACACCGGCAAACCTGTAAGTTGGAGTTTGGCGATCTCTATTGAGATATTCTACTCAAATAAGTGTAATATAGCCAGTTTATTTTCATTTGTGCTATTTTCTGTGACTAAATCTACAAGCAAACTATGCAAGTTGAAGTTCTTTTGATTTGTGCTTATGTGAAAGTACAGTAATTCTGATAAAATGTGTAAAAAAAAAAAAAAAAAAGAATAGACATTAATTGTTTAACTACTTTTGTGTAGCCCTGTTTTGGTCTATGAATTCCCTTTTTTGTTATTTCAGCCAAATGATTTCTGTAGCTGAAATTTCAGTGCATTACCAAATACTAATGTGTAATTTTTCCTGGGACAGCTAGAGGAGAGTCGCAGCATGCAAAAGCAGGTGAAGGTGTTGCAGAAGAAGCAGAACCAGGTGCTGAAAGAGAAGATCCACCTGCAGAGCGAGCACAGCAAGGCCGTCCTGGCACGCAGCAAACTGGAGAGTCTTTGCAGGGAACTTCAGCGCCATAACAAGACCTTAAAGGTACAGCCACCGGTACTCATGCGCACATGGGATTTGATTTGAAGATTCGCATTGGCCTTAGTTTAACCAGTAAATCGTTGTGATGGCAGGAGGAGAATGCTCAGAGGTCCAGGGAGTACGAAGAGCAGCGCAAGGAGGCAACGCTGCACTTCCAGATGACACTCAATGAGATTGAGGCCCAGATGGAGCAGCACAACTCACACAACAGCAAGCTGCGGCAGGAGAACGTGGAGCTGGCTGAGAAACTCAAGAAGCTCATCGAGCAGTACGAGCTCCGGGAGGAGGTGAGGAAACATCTGTCCAATATGCAGACTGGCTGTTATGCTCTGGTTGAGTCCTTCAAGCCCTCAGAGAATTAGGAGGTGCAGATTGCATTTGTTGTATAGCTACTCTGTAAACGTTGAGGTGTTTAGTTTGTCCATTCATATTACTTCTAAAATATAAACTATTTGTAGTTATGGTAGACAAGAATATTTCCTGCTGTTTTGTTACATGCTTTTACATTTTATTTGCTTAATTCTAAACGTGTTCCTCAGGCATGCAGGGTATTTTGCATGTTGAGCTCATTTCAGATGTGCAACCGCAAATGAAACCATCATGACTAATCACATAATCACATGACTATGTATGAAGGAATATGCATATGTACACTACTGGTCAAAAGATTGGAATAAGTTGTATTCTAATTTAATAGATTTTAAAATATCATTTATTCCTGTGATGCAAAGCTGAATTTTCAGCATCATTACTCCAGTCTTCAGTGTCACATGATCTTTCAGAATCATTTCAGATGCATTACGTTGATCAAAAATGACAGTAAAGACATTTAGAATGTTACAAAAGATTTTTGTTTCAAATAAATGCTGTTCATTGAGCTTTCTATTCATCAATTCATGATTTCTTAAGGATCATGTTACAGCATAGACTGGAGTAATGGCTGCTGAAAATTCAGCTTTGCCATCGCTGGAATAAATTAAAATGAATGTATATAAAAATAGAAAACTGCTATTTTAAATTGTAATATTTATCAAATAAAATGATATTTATATATAATTTTTTATATATTTTATTTCAGTTAACATTTTTTATTCTAAGTCATGAAAAGGTTTTCTGTGGTTTTAGTTAACTATAATAACCTTGGTTTGCAGTATCAAGCAGCATAACACTGTTTTTGTACAGCTACAATAACAGGAAGCCTCAGACATTAAAGTTAAAATTGCCCGCAAGTTAAAAATAAGGTTGATAAGGAAATGTTGCAGTTTTCCAAGCGATTGCTCTTTTGAAGAATACTCTGAACATGGCATTTATCTTTCCCCAGCACATCGACAAGGTGTTCAAACACAAGGAACTGCAACAGCAGCTGGTGGACGCTAAACTCCAAAGGACAGCTGAGCTGATGCGAGAGGTGGAGGAAAAACAGCAAAGAGAAAGAGAGTTTGTGAGTATCCTTGTCATAATCCTAATCCTGTTTCTGAGCCTGTTACTAATCCTGAAAGATTGGTATCTGCAGCCAAGCAGATCTATAATATGTGGATTAAGCGGTTCATTAACATTCCCATTTATCTCAGTGGTAGTTGCTTGCTGGCATGAGACCTTCTGAAGTATCTTTGCTTATTGGCACTCAGTTCTGCTGCTAGATTGATTTGAGCCAATCCCCTGAGCCATAAATGTCATGTGACTAAACATTCCTGGAGCTGCAGGAAAATGATGTCACCTAAAAAGTTGATCTGTATTCTCTGTTCAGCTCCTGAAGGACGCGACTGAGTCCAGACATAAATGTGAGCTGATGAGGGAGCAGGAGCATCAGTTAAAGCAGCAGCTCACTCTGTACATGGACAAGTTTGAGGAGTTTCAGACCACCCTCGCCAAGAGCAACGAGGTCTTCACCACCTTCCGACAGGAAATGGAGAAAGTGAGTGTGCAGGAAGTGTGTTCAACAAAAGACTCTCATGCTCACCATTTATTTGATCAAAAATACAGTAATATTGTGAAATATTATTACAGTTTAAAAGAACTGTAATACATTTTAAAATGTAATTTATTCCTGTGACGCAAAGCTGAATTTTCACCTTCTTTACTCCAGTCTTCCGTGTCATAAATCATTTGAATATGATATGTTGCTCAAGAAACATTTCTTCTTATCAGTGTTATTTCTGTGTGATCCATTGTGTTTTGATCCTGTTTAAAAGAACAGCATTTATTTGAAATACAATTTTTTTAACCTAAATGTCTTCACTGCCATTTTATGAATTTCAGTTATCTAACAATCACTTGACATTGAACTGTAAAAAGATCAATTATTTAATTACACTGTTAATTATAATCTTTAGCAAATCTCAGTTTATATGCATATTTCTTACTATACATTGTTGTAATGTCTAAACTCTTAAAACTTGATTTGTTTTATTTATTATTATTTATTTATTATAATTATTTATGCAAAGTAGCATAATTCTTATCTGTAAGGATTTTCATATTGTTGTATTTCTACATTTTCATCTTCACATAATTCTAAATATAATGCTTTCGGACAAACGAATATGATCTTTTAATTCTCTGTGTGGAAAGACTTATTTTGTATCACCCATTTTTATTTTCTGACACTAATCAGATGACGAAGAAGATCAAGAAGCTTGAGAAGGAGACCACGCTGTGGAGGACCAAATGGGAGACCAACAACCAGACTCTACTGCAGATGGCAGAAGAGGTGAGAGGGATAATAGAGCAGTTGTGTTTTTAAAGCATGCGTAAATTCATATTTCTAAATTCAAGTTAGAACTGTGAGTAATTTGCTTGTAGAGCAATGTACATTTACATAACAAAAGTGAAGAAATAGTCACAACAGTATTCTTTTTAGTATCAGAGATACTGTAATGGTTTTATTTATTTATTTTTTCAGTTTAATTTTTATTATTTTAGGGTTTTTTTTTAGTATTTTTGTCTGTATAGTTTCTATACATTATTTCTGTTTTAGTTTTAATAATTTCAGTAATCAATTTAAACTATTAAAGTGAGAAATGTTGCCTTGCAACAAGCTGAAGTAGTTTTTTACATTTTGTTTCAGTTAATGTTAATTTTATTTCAAGTAACATTTAATTTTTTTCCAACAGTAGCACGTCTTTAATCATTAATAAAGTTTAGTGAGCGTGTACAGTCAGCTCATCTTTTGCTGAGGCAAAGTCCAATATAAATGTGTCTTATAAATAAGAGATGTGTCAAGACATAGATATACACTACTGTTCAAAAACATTTTCAAATGTTTTTGAAAGAAGTCTCTTCTGCTCACCAAGGCTGCATTTATTTGATCAAAAACAGGAAGAACAGTGATGTTGTGAAATTACAATTTAAAACAACTGTTCTATTTGAATATATTTTAAAATGTAATTTATTCTTGTGATGCAAAGCTGAATTTTCAGTCATTACTCCAGTTTTCAGTGTCACATGATCTTTCAGAAATCATTCTAATATTCTGATTTGCTGCTCAAGAAACATTCTTTATTGTTAGCAATGCTGATAACAGTTGTGCGAACGGTGATAAAATTGTTTTCACGATTGTTGATGAATAGAAAGTTCAAAAGAACAGCATTTATTTAAAAGAAGTCTTGTAACATTATAATTGTCTTCCCTGTCACTTTTGATCAATTTAATGCACCTTTGCTGACCTCAAACTTTTGAATATTTCACAATCTGTTTTCAAGTTGCTCTTGTTTGTTTCTCAGAAAACGGTGCGAGACAAGAATTACAAGGCCCTCCAAGGGAAACTGGAGCGTCTGGAGAAGCTTTGCAGGGCCCTGCAGAGAGAACGCAATGACCTGAACCTAAAACTCCGGACCCTTCAGGGCCCAGCGAAAGATCCGGAGGAAGAAGGTACGGGGCCTCCTGACCCTCAGCCACAGGGGCTTAACCCAGAGATGGAGAGAGAGGTGGAGGGAGAGATGGAGGGTTTGGTGCCCGAAACAGAGAAACTCGGGCTTCAGCCTGAGGAAGAAGGCACCACATCATCCAGACAACTCACTGACGACTGAGCCTGGCCTTCTGGTGGCCTTTCTTTTTTTTTTTTTTTTTTGTGGAGGTATATATTTTTGTCTAACAATTATCATAAAAAAATTGCGAGGAAAAAGCAGGACATTAGTGAAGACGCTAACTGCTCTATACGTTGGTAATCCGCTTTGTGGAAAGCACTTTTTACTCCCTGTTTTCTATCACATTGTATTTTCGTAGGAAATGGTCATGTGGTCCAAGACGGTCGCCATGCAGCTTTGTTTCGTACGTTTTTCTTTTTCCTTCCCCATATTCTCTGCTCAGCTGTGCTGTGCTTGCACGTTTTTCGTTTCTCTTAAATAAAATGTAGCTCTTCGCTCTGACCTCTAGAATCTGAATAAATCATTTTGGATGCATATCATGTTTAATATTGCCATTTTAAAATAACCATAAATAGTCAACAAGCCAGTCCAGCTCTAGATGACTAGATAACCTTGAGACTTGTGAAACAGGGCATTAATAACCGAGGAGTAGGGCTGGGCGATTTATCTCATGCGATATGCATGCGCATCTTGTCAGTAAAGCCGGTTCCTTGATTAACGATAAATCTCCATCACCTGTTTTCAAATGGAGCGGCATTTAATACACGGAGCCGTAGATCACTGAGAAGCTACGCAATGTCCCGTTCCATTATTGAAGGCGATTCATTCTCCGTGATAATGAAGGCGATATTGCGTAGCTTCTCAGTGATCTACGGCTCCGTGTATTAAATGCCGCTCCATTTGAAAACAGGTGATGGAGATTTATCGTTAATCAAGGAACCGGCTTTACTGACAAGATGCGCATGCATATCGCATGAGATAAATCGCCCAGCCCTACCGAGGAGATACATTAACACACTCAACTACTCATTGGCACTTTGAGTCCGAGCCAAGACGGGTCCATGACAAGTCACGCTTCTGTTGCTTTGATTAAAATGGACTTGAAATGGACTTTAAAGGAAGATACATATCTTAAAATTAGAGAGGGGTCAAGACTCCTCACTGCCTGTGACTGGTTTTCAAATGGGAATCTGATTAAGGGCTAGTTTGACTTTGAAAAAGGCTGCTACATCTCCAACAATTATGTGAAATCCTAAAACAGGGTCAAACCATCTGAGAACTTTCTACGGGAGGGACTTTGTTGTTGCATGAAAGACAGAGAGAAAGCATCTTTACCAGCAGAAAAAAAACCTCAGTATTGATGATAAAATGCCACATGCGTTTATATTTCATTAAAATTCACTTCAACTTTGCAATCCCTTTTATTTAAGAGACTGGGTAGTTGTTTTTGTTGGATTGGGGTTTCCAAGCCAGTCAACTGTTGGATTACATAACTGAACCTGATCAAACTTTAAAATCAGTCTGCTTTTTTTTTTTTTTTTTTTTTTTACCAAAATCATTTTAAAAAAATATTTATATATATATATATATGATTTGAACATATTTCCTAATTTACTAAAAACTCACCTTAATATTTTTGAATAAGGAGAACATAATGTTTGCTGAAAGGGTGAGATGACCTTCGTTTGATTTGCTTTATTCTCCTGATGCTGCTGTTAATTAGTCCTTATGACAGCTATTGTTTTAATTGGATTTGTTTGTGTATGTTTTTTTTTTTTTTTTTTTCTTTAAATGGTTTTTCACCCAATATATCATATAATTTACTCACCCTCATGTTGGTCCAAACCTGCATGTCTTTTTTTTTTTTTCACAAAAGAAGGCATCTCAAACTGGTTTTGTCTATATGAAAGCTAGTGAGGTTCAAAACAACATTGGGCCACATTGACTTTCATAGTATGGACAATTTTTTTTTTTTTTTTTTTTTAAATACCTTTTATGTCATACAGGTTTGGAGTAACATGAAGGTGAGTAAATGACAGAATTTTCATTTCTGAGGTGAACTATTCCTTTAATTTTTACAAAATTGTTTCTGTTTGTCTGTCTAAAATAGGCAGGTTGCATTTTTTCACTCTTTAACTGGACACAAAACTGACTAAAATTTTCAAAGGGGCCTTGACGTATTTGATACTGGATATCCTGAATGTGATTTCTCGCTTTCTTTCTTGGATTTTGTAATGAACAAGAATAAAATGTCTGTAATTCAGTGCTAAAATGTTCTGAAGAGCTGCACACATTCTCAATAGTGCTAATGTGAAACTATGTCAAGAACTGAACTGATGAATGTAAAAGCTGCCAATTCCATGTCTAAACAAATGGCCTCAAGATCTGGTCGTTATCACGCTGTGGACACACAGGGTCTAGAAACGCTTGCCTCCTCAGGTCCATTACAACATCTGGCTCTGTTCATGTCCTGATCTGAACCTCTGACGCTGGCCAGTACATTCCTCAACGCTGTATCCAACAAAACACATCCAAGGTTTTCATTTAACGTGCACTGAACATGATCATCTACTTTTAGTAAAACTAATCACATTAATCATGTTTTGTAATGGATGGACAGCAAAGTGACAAGTGCAGAAGGACAAGAAACATGGGCTGAATGTTTAAATTTGCCAAACTGTAAAACTCACCAGATATTCACCAGCTTTTTTTCTTTTCTTTTTTGTTTCCTAAAAAAGTGTATTTTTCCTTTCCAAATTTTGGATAACAGTGTTGATGTTTATTACATCTCAGCATTTGATTTGCGTGGACTTCCTCCTAACAGTTTCACCTCGGTGTCAAATGTGTTATCTAGCAGAAGGTAAAGTTTGTGCGTACTCATTTTGATAAATACATCTGTAATTGGGGTCATGTTCATTTTAAATTTGTTGGTACTGTCATTTGTATCGCCACTGCTTTTGTTTTTGCAATGCCCTGGTTTGATTCTCAGGTTATGCAAGAAATCTACCTCTTCAGGTAAGACGTACTGTGAAAGATGCTCAAGAGAGCTTTTCTTTCTCCCCCAGCTCAGCCCGTGACCCCTCTGAGATTGTATAACGCTCTTGTAGTTCTGTCTTGCTTTTCAATAAAAACATTTTGTAGAATTTTATTTACTGTGTCGTACCTTGTTTCACTGGTCTTCACATGTCCGTGTCGTTGTGGTGATTTTCGCTGCATCCATTTCATGCAGACAACGTGGATAAACAGGCAAACACAGTATTTCAGCTGTGATGCATGATAGTGCTGGATTAACAATATAGTTTTCTCGTTTTTAATCAATACTGATATGGTTCTTAAATCTCACGATAAATCTTTTATTCTGTGAATGTTTTCTGTGGATGCCTTAACTTCACTAAATATCTGTAGCACCTTCATCCACAATAGCAATGAGCTTTGTGCTTTGCTTTTAATATGAAACAAAGTATCAGCTTTCAATTTTATTACGAAATACAAACAATATAAGTAGTTCTGGCGCTCTTTAATGTTCAAGCAGCAACCGTTTAGCTCATCCTCTTTACTACTAGTTATAGCAAGAAATAATGAATGAACATAAGGTATGCTGAAAGAAACAGAACAACTTAAATGTTTCACGTCTCATGTAATCGTTCAATCAGTGTTTGAACAGTAGAAAGACGTCAATAAAACAGCTTGTAAACAATGTCAGTTAAGGTCATGTTTACCTCAAGAAAGATATTCAATGACCATAAACTCTAAATGTTTATATTTCAACATCAAATTGTAGAAACAATTCTGTTATCAAAAAGTTGACAGAAAAACTGCCTTATGTGCAGTTTACATGTTTGCACAACGTGTTAATAACATTAATTTTCAGTTTTCTGCCAAGCGCATTCTGAATTTTTGGTTTTCGATTTTCATTTTCAGTGCATCACTAAGTAGTACTATTTAATGAACTTTTAAAACTATATTTGTCAAGAGAAACAAGAAAAATCTAACAGTTGATCTGTACTTTATTTTCACAAGTGAAGTACAGAGAGTTATCAACAATTTAGGAATACAAAATCAGTTTAAAAGTTATTACAAAAGATTTATTGCAAATTGACACCAGGTTTATGCACAAAAACTAAAACTAATGAGCCACACCAGGCCGTAACTTCTCAGAAGTGATTGAACAAGTGGTGCAGTCTTTCTCCAAACCATCTGAGGCCAAACTTCTCTAATGCAATGAATGAGGGGTGAACCTTTTAGAAAAGTGTCTTCAGAAGGACCCTGTGATGGATACTGGTATGTATGGAGCAGGAAGTAAGAGTATGGATTTTACTGAATAATACTGCAAAGCAAAAGCTAAGGAGTAGGAAGCCATGAAAGGGTTGTAGATCTTTAATGAGATCAGTTACGACACCTGCCCTTCCAGCTCTGATGCAGGGGTATCTGGCTCTTCATCATTGTAGATGTTCTCAGCCTAGACGAGAGATGTTTAGTCTGACATTATGACAAGTACTAATATAAAAACTACAAATCAAATCACTTTATTAGTGACTTTCATTACCAAAGGAAGGTAAATCTTTAATGTTTTGCTGTACTTGCCATCTGCCAAACTTGCATAATGTTGTCCTCCGACACAGAACAGATTACCCAAGGTTCATTTGGGTTCCAGGAGAAATCAGAGATCTTAGCTGTGTGTCCACCATGAATGAACTGCCAAAACAATCAAAATGCCCTTACATTAAATGTCAGTTAAAAAAAAAAAAAAAAAAAAATGCCAGAAATATCAGGAGGGATGTTAAACACTGGCACTCTGGAACCAAGTTTATAAAAGAAAAAATTTAAAAAGTGAAAAAAAAAAGTATAGTTACAAATTATATTTACTGTTGCAAATGACATTTCTATTTTAAATAAATGCTGTTCTTTTATTCAAAGGATTCTTTACAAAATATATTACCTCAAAAATATGAAGCAGCAAAATGATTTTCAACATTATCAATAATAATAAATGTTTCTTGAGCCGCAAATCAGCATATTAGAATGATTTCTGAAGGGTCATGTGACACTGTGCAATGATGCTGAAAATTCAGCTTTGCATCACAGAAATAAAGTACATTTGTGACCCGTGCTGGCAAAATGAGTCGGAATGAGCAATTTTTCAAAAATGAGTTCTTTTGATTTCCATTAAAATATCAAATGATATATATGACTTGTTGGAATCGGACTGAGCTACAGCAGTTTGAATGCGATAGAGTCAGCAGAGTTGATTCTGAGAAAAACTGAGTTATAGTTTTCTGAAGATTCCAAAGCAAAATCACTAGTGCTGTTAAACGATTAATCGCGATTAATCGCATCCAAAATAAAAGCTTTTGTTTACATAATATATATTTGTGTACTGTGTATATTTATTATGTATATATAAATACACACTCATACAGTATATATTTTGAAAATATTTACATGTATATTTTTATATTTACATCATTTATATTATATGTAAATGTATTTAATATACAAATATAACATTTTTCTTAAATATATACATGCATGTGTTTGTATTTATATATACATAATAAATATACACAGTACACAAATATATATTATGTAAACAAAAACTTTTATTTTGGATGCGATTAATCGCGATTAATCGTTTAACAGCACTAAAAATCACCAAGCAATGTTGCATACCTTCCTCCTATTCTTTTCTTAATAATAATTACTATATTATTTATCACAATATAGCTATTTTTTATTTTATCTTTGTTATTAAAAATAAGAACAAAGATGCAAATAAACAGTAGTTTAATCAAGAGCAGCGAGTGATTCCGTCTTTCCTTTAAATGTCTGATTGACATTGAGACAGATCTACAGTATATTAGGACCTACTGTAATGCATGGATCTAATATAATTTTACACATCAGATTTTTCCCCAAGCATTAACTTAGCGTCATGTCAGACATATCAGGTTGTTAATCTAGCCAAGACATATTTCGCAATAATGTAGCTACTTAGGGAGATTGCGCACTCTCGGAAAGGCGCGTTTTATGCACACGCTTTGCAAATGTCAGTCAGCGCAATCATTTTGTTTTCATCAGCATGGGTTTGAAAATCATATTTCACGGGTTTGGACTCATGTCATCGAGAATTCGATATGAATATTCACAAAGCTGGAATGCTGCACTTTGCAACGACAGACCTACAACTTGTGGTGAGAAGCAGCAGCAGTCACCCAGAAGTGAGCAGAGAAAAAGGTACTCCTCTCAGAAAACGTACAAATAAAGATCATTTTAGATGTTTAATTACTATTTGGAGCATTGGGATTGCTAGAAGAGGGCTTAATGAACTCATTTTTGTGAAAACCTCAAATTCAACCAAAACTGACATTTTTCACTTCTTTTGCCTGTAGCTCAAAATTAGGCTGTGCGCATTCCGACTTATTTTGCCAGCACGGGTCACATTTTTTTCAAATATATTACAACAGAAAACAGTTATTTTAAATTGAAATGATATTTCAAATTATTACGGATTTCACAGTATTTTTGATCAAATAAATGCAGCCTTGGTGAGCATAAAAGTCTTTAACAAAAAAAAAAATCAATTAATATATATTAATTGTTATACTGACATTTAACCTTTTAAATAAAATACTGCAAACTTAACATGCTTTTACTGTGGTTTTGAAATAATTATCAAGAGTCTATAGCTCTATCTGCCAGATTATTTTCAGCAAGTCCTTCTTTACTCACCAGCAGCTCGGGTGGCCCGTCCTCTGCATCCTCCGCAGACTGCTCTTCTCCGATTTTACTGGAAGACATACATAACAATCCAATCAATATATGTTTAAGACATCCGGTGATCTAAATGTAGTTAGCCCAAAAAAACTGTTCACACTAACATCAGGAATGTGCATTAAAAAAGAAAAAAAACTGCCAATTTTCAGGAATGAAAATCAACAGAACAGAGTAATAAAGTCATACCTCAGATCCCAAACATTGAGGCGTCTGTCTGTGCCACTGGAGGCCAGGATGGTCTCGTTATGGGGAGACCACTGGACCTGTCAAGAGCATCAACATTATTATTGCAATATTCTGTTTACAGTCTTAGTGGATTAAATATTGTTACACTGTAACAGAATCTTGAGTATGATTCTTTGAGTGTTACCTGGAAGATTTCATCCTTGTGTGACTCAAAAGAGTGAAGCTTCAGCTTCAGGTTACGCAGATCCCACAATGCAACAGTCTACAGCCACAAACAAACACATCAAACCATTGAGCGTCAAAACTGAAGCATACTTTGGGCTTTAGGGTTTCTCTTCCGCATGGGGAAGGATCTCCACAGATGTGTGTGCATGTGTGATTATGCAGGTCACAGACCTTATCTGCTGAGCCAGTGGCCAGAATGAACTCGCTGTAGGGGTTGAAGGACAGGCAGTTGACTTCAGCAGTGTGGGCGTCCACAGAGTGACTAGGCTTTGCGGTGTTATTGGATCGTGTGTCCCAGCTGTAGAAGACATCTTAGTTAAAAGTCTCTCGATACTTAAAGAATAAGTCCTATAGTCCATTTCTGCTCCTCTCAGTTTATTAAATACAATTGTCTGTGATAACCTGGCACTCAAGTTATGGAAAAAGTGCAAATGAGCTGAAAACAGTTTAACGGTCTCTATTGAGATATTCAGCTCAAATAAAAGTGTAATACAGCCAGTCTGTTTTTTCTTTCATGTGGTCGTTTGCACTGTTCGCTGCGACTAAACCTGTGAGCAAATCGTGCACTTTGACGTTCTCTTGATTTGCACTTATGTGAAAGTGCAATAATTCTGATGAAATGTCAAAAAAAAGGTCAATGACTAATCCTGACTAATAATTACGATTAACCTTTTAACCATTATTGTGCCCCATTTCATTGAGCTTACTCACATCATGAGTTTCTGGTCATCAGCCACGGAGCCGAACAGCGATTCATGTAGAAGGTGCCAGGACACGTCCTCCACCACAGCTGTGTGCCCTGTGAAGATGGTCTTGGCATCTACTATCTTCCCCTCCTTTGGAACAGCACTGATGTCCCACAGACAGATCGTCTAAAGTTGAACAACAACACATAATCTTACAACATGCAAGTTTCAAGTACAAGTGTCACATGATCCTTCAGAAATCATTCTAATATTCTGATTTGCTGCTCAATTTTTTTGAATAATTTTTTTTTATTATGATGTTGAAAACAGCTGAGTAGAATTTTTTCAGGTTTCTTTGATGAATAGAAAGTTCAGAAGAACAGCATTTATCTGAAATAAAAATCTTTTGTAACATTATAAATGTCTTTATCATCACTTTAGATCAATTTAAATCATCCTTGGTAAATAAAAGTATTCATTTCTTTCCCTTTCAAAAAAAAAAAAATATATACTGACTCCAAGCTTTTGAATGGTATAGTATAGTTGACTGGTAGTGTACATTATTTCAGCTAGTTAAAGGAATAGTTCACCCAAAAATGAAAATTTTGCTCTCAGATTTCATCAAAAATATCTTAAATTGTGTTCTGAAGATGAATGAAGGTTTTACGGATTTGGAACGACATGAGGGTGAGTAATTAATAACAGAATTCAACCAAAATAAAAATGAATAAAAACTACATAAACAACAAAAAATTAATAAAAAGGACAAAAAAAAGAAAAAAAAGAAAAACTTTAAAATCTAAAAACAAAAAACAATAAAATCTAATTCAAAATATTGACAAAAACTATAACAGTATCACAATGATAATCTGAAATCACTCACATGGTCGTCCGATGCACTAAGCAAGTTTCCACTCAGGTTGGGGTTCCAGGACAAACCGTATCCCTCCTTCTGATGCCCCCGCAGTCTCAGGTCTGGATTACACTCTCCACTGGGGTCTGTAGATGGACAACTTACAATTATTCTTCAAAGCAAACATCTTCATGCAGGGTTTCAATCAATCAATCAATCAATCAATAATAATCAACAAATCTGATTGTCAATTAATCGCATCTGTATGCTTTTTATGGAAAACCTCATGTCACAGTTCTAAATGCATTACTATGGACAAAAAGCATCTGAAAAATACCAGAGGCCAGAGAGTGAGCTTCTGTGGGACCTAAACGGTCTTAAACACAAGTTGCATATTAAGCTACAAACAAACTAGTATTAATTAGTATTAAAAAAGAATTTAAAGTGACTTGCCCTGTTAGGTGCTCTGGTACTTCAGACTTAAACTACACAGTAAAATATGCACTTTGCAGCATTAAATATGTATTTTGTTGGAGATTAGATGTATGGGGTATAATTGTAAATTAGTTAGATCAGATGACTGAATGTTTAGCTTTTGTTTTTCTTTACTACTTTGGGCAGGTTTTAGAATGTAATGTTTATATTTAAACCCTTTTACTCAATGTATGACACAGTCAACATATTCACTTTATTTGTTTTCATAGCCTTCAATTTGCACATTTTTTGGAGAACAACACTGTGCAGATGTAGAATAATGTTTTACTTTTTAAAAAAAAAAATATATACATGAGCTAAAATGGAGATTTTTTAAAATCAAATTAGTCTGACATAATCAGAATTATTAATTTAAAAAATAATTGCTCTTTGCATAATTTTCATGGCTTCTTTGGATAAACAGAAAAACACTGGGTTTCATTCACTAAGAGTATGTATGCATGAATTTTGGCATAAAATCTCCATACGAATGTTTTCATGAACAAATCATTATTCACCAACAACTTTCCTCCTAAATTTAAAAGAAAAAAAAAAAAAAAAAGTAGGAACAAATTAAATCACATGTACATAAAAATCACATTCTGTGGGTGGCCTAATAATCGTGTTAAATATACTTAGTTCATCTTAAATATATTTCATCATATACAGTGAAAGAGTAAGAAAACCTCTGTTATAAGAGGTTACTCTGTATAAAAATGCAGATATGTACAGTTGGCTAAAGAGAGTCTGTAATCTTGGTCTGCAAAAGGTGTTTATGATGTTTGAACTGGTTTTGAGGGCAACAAATTTGGCATTGCTCGAGGATCTTGCATCTTTCAGACTAGAGCACATCTTTAGAGAGTATCATGTGTTTTCTGAGAGTGACGAAGAGCTGTAAAGGAAAGGTTGTGCAGAGTGCCTGTATAAGGAGATGGTTTGGGCTTGTTTTATGTACATGACTAACCTTGTGCACTCGGTCATTCAAATTCATTAGAACAAGGTTAAGAACATTTTTATGTGGGAAGTTCTTAAAAGTTTGCAGAAGTACAAAATAATCCACACAAATTATTAGTGAATGAGACCCACTGACCTGGCTTGGATGGGTGTTTGGTGTAGTCAAACACCAGCACGTCAGAGGTGGGGGTCTTGGTGGCGATGATGCAGGGGTTTTGTGGCATGTATCTGGCTCGGTTCACTTCTCCTTCATGGTTGATCTTAATTTCAATCTCGATCTTTCCGCTCACCGACCCAAACCCTCCAAACTCTGAGAAAAATTATATACAACCATTAGTAACATCCAACAACTGATCTCTGTCCCAGTTCTATCAACTTTACTTGATCCAGTCCAAATTCTGAGGTTGTTGAAAATGCATTGTCTTAAATGATTCCCTCTCATTCATCAAGTGAATCTGGGTTTCACCCCAACGTCCTGATCATACCTGCTGAAGAAACAAATACATAAGATCAATTTTAGTATAATGACCTCAACATGAACAAAATACAAAATTATCATCCGTTCAGCTCTTACCTCCTTTCTCACTGTCATAGTGGGACGCGTCAAACTGAGCATCGTCATTAGGGATCTGAACACTGGCGATAACCAAGTGGTTCTGCTCATCCGAAGTGTGTGTGCCCAACACTAGCCGATGAACCACGTAGTCCTTTCCCTCAGGCCTGCACAATGATGGACAATAATTTGTAGAATCCTAATCATGCGTTATGTTCCAGAAGGTGGAAAGGCTAGTTATTGGATTACCTATTCACATCAGGAAGCCATTGCACCGTCAAACTCGGCCACTCAAGTGCATGTGTCATGACTAGATCATACAGGAATGGTGTGTTTTTCTTCCAGATCTTGTATTCCTCATTTATTACTCTCTCCTCCACTGCATCGTCGTACACTGAGAAGAGAAAATAGATGGATAAATTCAGGCCAAATGCATCCAAATGAACACATTTCACAATATTGCATTGCGGGAGCGCTTTGAGGAGTAAAAAGATGCTGTATTCTCATATAAATGAGCAGAAACTTAAGTGTAACATCATGAAATTCCTCAACTACGTTAGTAGTTACAGAGCAACATATGAATGATGGAGGGAAGTCAAGAACAACTAAATTTAAGTCTGCTTTGAGGAAACCGTTATTCAAGTCAGGAGAATTATTTAATAATGCCAGTAGCTTTATTACCGTGTGTATTTGGTAAAAACTGGCTCAGACTGTGACACTCATTCATTCTCATGTCAATATGTGGGTCAAATCCATTAGCACTTTAGGCTAAAGCTAACAAACTCTGCCAAAACAAAAAATGCTGCACGAAATTCACTACGCAAAAACTTTACCTTCTTTGTCTGCCATTTTGGCGTGCTTTTCTGCGGGGTAGCCACTTAATGAACTATGGAGTTTACAGGCAAAAAGCAGGGTTTTACGCTCACGACTCTTTCAACAGCAGCTCGCGCATCCCACAAAACACGCAACTGTCCGATTCACAATCGAGTCGTTCTTCTGAACCGATTCTTTTTATGATTCAGTCAAACCGACTCATCAAAAATGTAGCATTTATATTAATTTAATTAATGTAATCGTAATTATATTTGTAAAATCAAGTGGAGTGGAAAAATGTCTATGTGTGAATAATTTAAAATTGACATGAAAACATTGAAAACTAATTTAAAAGCTATACAAATTGTGAAACTGGTAAACATGTACAGTGGTTCTTTTTTCATTTTTATATACCCCGGTCAAGATTGGTTATATGCACTCTTGTTTGTACAATTTGTTTAAAAAACTGACTTTGTCTAGGAGGAAATTTATCATCATCATCATCATCATCATCATGAGCATTAATACAGGGAACAACAGGAACAATGGTGAAAGAATAATAAAGATCACAGTGAATGTTTCAGATTAACAGGTTTATTTAATAGTTTTACAGTAGAAGCGGCTCATTGAAACAAGCCGTTCAAATGAACCGATTCGCTGAAGTGAATGACTTCCTCATGCTACTCTGAGCATGCGCATTCACAAGCGTAAACGTGACGTCATCTTTGCGCGCGCGTTGTACCGTTGGTGTGAAATGTGTTCTTTTTATTGAGAGCTTTTGACGTTATTGTCTACCTACGAAATGTGTAAATAATGGTTTAAAATGACGGACAATAACTGTTGCTCGTTTCAGACAGACCCGCCAGAGCTACAGGACTCTGAGAGTCGTTTAGATGAGTGTGAAACTGCTTCTGTTGTCCTCAGGTGTTGTATGATGGTGTTATTCTGTAGCTGTGTAAAAATCAATAAGCAAACATTTAAAAAAAATCATTGCTATTTATTTATCGCTCTTTATTTAATTTCTTTTTTTAGTCAAAAACAACGACGGGCTATTCTTAAACGAGAGAGAAGGAAAAGGAAACGTCAAGCTATTGCTAAATTGAGAGAAGCAGGTAACTTAACTTATATTAAAATTTGATTAGTTACACTGTATTTACACAATTTAATTTATATATGTTATAATTTGCTTGTGTGTGTGTATATCAAAAGTTTTAGATCAGTAAGACTTGTAATGTTTTTTAAAGTCTCTTCTTTGATGAATAAAAAGTTAAAAAGAAGAGCATTTATTTATAATAGAAATCTTTTCTAACAATATACACTACCATTCAAAAGTTTGGGGTCAGTAAATTTTTATTCTTTCTTTTTTTGAAAGAAATTAAACCTTTTATTCAGCAAGGATGTGTTAAATTGATAAGAAGTGATAGCAAAGATTTATATTGTTAGAAAAGATTTATATTTTGAATAAATGCTGTTCTTTTTAACTTTTTATTCATCAAAGAATCCTAAAAAAGTATTGCAGTTTCAAAAAAAATATTTGGCAGCTCAACTGTTGCCAACATTGATAATTCTAATAATAAATCAGCATATTAGAATGATTTCTGAAGGATCATGTGACACTTTAGACTGTATTCATGGCTGATGGAAATTCAGCATTGCATTACAGAAATAAATTATACTTTAAAGTATATTAAAATAGAAACCATTATTTTATATTGTAATAACATTTTGCAAGATTACTATTTTTTCTGTATTTTTGATCAAAAAAATATATATATACACACACACACACACACATATATATATATATATATATATATATATATATATATTTGCTTATATCTGTGTATATATAGCTGTCATGAATGATAAACGCATCTCTTTCAGCTCTAGATCATTCACAAAACGAGGAGCACCAAACTGAAGATGAGGAAGAACAGACAGCTGATGAGCAGAGGTTTGTCCTTAAAAGTTCAGCATGATAATCTATAGATTATTATTAACTGGACAAACTGCAAATATTTCACACTGTTTTACAATCTAGTGAGCGATTACACCAGGAATGGCTGGAGAGAGAAAGGATTGCACAGGAAGAATTCAGGCTGAAGAGGGAGAGAGAAGAGGCAGCACAAAAGAGAAAGGAAGAAGAAGAGGTGAGCAATCTGTGAAATTAAATATGTCACTGTAACATTAAATCCATGACATTCTACAATGACCTGGATGAATCTCAATTTAGATATACATATAATGCTCCAGTATCTGCTTTTCTGTATCCACAGAGGAGGATCAGAGAGGAATGGGAGGAGCAGCAAAGGAAAGAAAAAGAGGAGTGGGAGCAGAAGGAGCAGGAGAAGAGAGAGAGAGAGGTGATCCCTGCACTGGGAGGATAAAGATGCAGATGTCTACATATATCCTCAATTGCTCTTACACCTTACATCAACATCAGATATCAAAACATCTCATGCTACCTAAGACAAGTCAGCCTTTCAGTTTGTCAGTCTTGGTTTTACATACATGCCATGTGCCATAAGTCTATGTTTCATGTGTACAGTTTGTGATTTTGTGTGTCTTCATGTCTTCATTTCCTTAACTAAGATACACAAAATGATTTATAATGCAGCAAGTGTCCACTTCCACTGAAGAACATGTATCTTTTCATGTCACTTGGGTGTATAGTGATAATGTTGCTTATTGATGCTACAATAGAGAACATAATTATTATGTGCGGTAAACCAGGGATTCTCAAGTATTACAACTTTTAAAAGAATAATCACAATATTTTTCTTCTGTTTTTTTTATTTTAACAGTAAAACTCTTTTGTGCAGCACTTTGTTTGCCAAAAAAACTATTAGGAATTGGGAATTGTTACATTTTCATTTGATTAAAATATTAAATTGTTAAAGTTGTTAAAGCCACAGTTTTTAATAAATAAAATAAAACAAAATTCCATTATCGTAATATTAAATTGTTAAAACTGTATGAATTTATTAGATTAGACATGCTTTTAGATGATTAAAATTTAATTGAACATTAAAATTGAATCTAGAAAAAATAAATCTGAAAACACTGAATTTGAGAGAAGAAATTTATTTTATCTTTATTTTTTGAGAAAAAATAAAATTTCATAGGGCCCTAAATATATGATTTGTATTAAACTTTCAATAAATTGTTGTTTTTGATTGCTACATTTTAATTTAACCACACATGTGCTTAATGGCTGTTATAATTATGAGTGTCTCCTAAGAAAAATTCTTGTCTGTAAAGCCCCAAAAACTTTGAGAACCCCTGCTGTAAAGATTTGAATTACAATATACCAGTAACTTTAGTCTATGATGTACAAATGATATGAACAGATTGTCTTAACCAATTTTAACAGACATGTGCTTGCACACCACAGAATTTCACCCGCCATACTGTGTATGTTTGCACCATTTATAGGAAGCTGTACAGAAAATGCTGAATCAAGCACAGAGTCAGGTAACATCTTGCTTTCCATGTCAAATGTAAGTTGGAAAATGCAGTTTGCTATAATCATGAAAAGTCTCCTTTATTTTGTTGCATTTAGCTAGAAAATGGTGGTCCTTGGAAAAACCCAGATGCCCCAAAGGATTATGGAACAGAAAAGGACAAGGCAAACTGCCCCTTCTTCCTTAAAACGGGTGCTTGTAGGTTTGGAGACCGGTACGTATTTATTAAGCTGATGTTTTCAAGAAGTTTTGTTTTGACAGTCAAAATGAAATTTCTGGTCAGGTTTTTGTTTTTAATGATGATTTTTCTGAACAGGTGTTCCCGAAAGCATGACCACCCAACATCCAGCAGCACTCTGATGGTGAGGGGGATGTTTGTGACGTTCGGGATGGAGCAGAGCAGACGTGATGACTATGACACTGATGCCAGTCTTGAGTACAGCGAGGAGGAAATGCACCAGCAGTTCCTGGATTTCTATGAAGACGCTCTGCCAGAGTTCAAGAACGCAGGGAGGGTGGTGCAGTTCAAGGTAACTAAAATTAAAAACTTAAAAAACATCAACATAATGGAAACAATAAATTAAAATAAAATGTAATGTTTAAATCAGGGTTATTATAGTTAACTAAAACTGAAATTAAAATGTTTGTAACTTGAAATAAATATTAACTGAAATAAAATATTTTAAAAATCCCTATTTCAGCTAGTTGTCAAGGCAGCTTTTCTTATTTTCTCATTTCCCAACTAAAATTGAAACTGAAATAAAAACTATATAGACATGTATGAGAAATTCTACAAAAAATGGCAAAACACAAAACAAAATTACTGAAACTTTAACTAAAATTAAAATGAAAACAGAAAAATTAAATATAAGAACTGATTAAAAATAATAGCATCTCAATGATACTGAAATAACAACTGGTGTAAATTTCACTTTTATAATTTTTTTTTTCTTAATTAAATAATTTAAATTAATGTAGCTTATATTCAATTAAATAAATGTGATATAGTTTCTAAATTTATATTAAATCAAATTCATAAACAAAAATTAAATGAATACTCATTATTTCCCCATATTTCAATAGGTGAGCTGCAACTTTGAACCTCACTTGAGAGGAAACGTTTACGTCCAGTATGACACGTAAGTCCAGTATTATTACATTAGAGACATTGCTGCAGAGGAGAAATTACAATTGTATTTTATTTTGATATCTCTATTTACATGCCTGCAGAGAGGAGCAATGTAGAGAAGCTTTCATGATGTTTAATGGCCGCTGGTATGCTGGAAGACAACTGCAATGTGAATTCTCCCCAGTAACTCGATGGAAAACAGCCATATGTGGTAAGGAAAACATTAGTCTAAATAATAAGCTATTTTGCTCTATCTTTATATAGTAGAAGATTCTTCATTCTATCGCTATTTTTGGCCTTTCTTTATACATGACTTGATATTCTTTTCCTTATGTTCGCAGGTCTTTTTGACAGGCGGAAATGTCCAAAGGGGAAACACTGCAACTTCCTCCATGTGTTCAGAAACCCAGACAATGAATTCTGGGAGGCGGACCGTGATCTTCATATGTCCCCTGATCGCAGTGGAGGCTTTTCCAGTCGCCATTTGGGAAACAGAGATGGAATGCGGTCCCAACGTGGAAACAGTCCTGAGCGCATATCCCAGCGCAGGAGGACAGATCGAAGGAGCCACAGCCGTGAGAGGTACAGTTACAGAGGAAGGCGGAGTCGCAGCCGGGAGAGGCGGAGTCGCAGCAGGGAGAGGCGGAGTCGCAGCAGAGGGAGACACAGTCGAAACGGGGAAAAGCGTAGTCGCAGCAGAAGCAGAGAGAAAAGGAAGTCAGAGCAATCAATGACGAGGAGATCAACGTCTCAGAGAGAGCAATCCAGAAGGAGCAGGAGCCGATCCCACAGCAGAGACCGGTTAAAGCAAGGTGAATGTACATCAGCAGACTCGAGAAGACAAACGTCAAAATCAAACAGTCCAGAACATGTGTCCAAAAACAGGTCTGTGAAACGGAGGAGTCATCGGAAGGAAAGCCAAAGCCCAGAAAACCGAACGGATGCACATCAGCACAAGCACTCTAAAAAGAGCAAGAAGAAGAAAAAGAGCAAAAAGAAACACAAAAGAAAGAAGAGTAAATCACGCAGCTCAAGCTCAGAGTCTGATGAAGACTCCCGGAATGAGGAGTGTGACGAGAAGCCGGCTAAATCAGAAACTCCTGCCGAAGAACATACAGCTGTGGCATCCAGCACAGGTTCACCAGTAGATGGAGTAGAGACCACAGATTTGGAGGGTTGTCATTCAGAAGAAGAAATCTGTTCTGTGCTCACAGATGCTACCAAATCTGATGGCATCACACAGTCTGGATAAAGTATATAAAAATGTGATCATATTTTTAAAAAAAAACCCAAAAAAACCTGTGTTTCTGTTGTTATTTTAGCCTGCATAACAAAATGCCTAGTTTTCCTGATTTTGCCGATTAAAACTTTTCCTGTATATTTGTAATTAAATCTAGTCTTTTCTTAAAGTGTTGGTGATAGAAATGATATTTTGTTCATTTTCAGTGAGGGGCTCCAAGACATCACGTGGGTAACCAGATCTTAGAGATCATTTTATTTAGGGTCATGACATAACGGACGTAGCAGCAGGTATTTAATTCAAATTTCACATTCAGTCTGCCTCCATCCAATCCACAAATTGCAGTTGCAGTTAATTAAAAGAAAGGAGCGGAACGTAAGCAGATGAATTGATTGGACGGGTCTTGCATTCATCACCAGAGAGAAGTCTAACATTCCAATTATGTATGCATTTATTAATTGTTACAATAAGATCATTAAACCAGGGCCCTATGAAATACGTTTTATATTTTTACCAAATTCTGTTTTTTCATTTTAATTTTTCTAGACTCTTTTTTTTTAATGGATAAATTAAATTTTATTACTCAAAAATGTTTAATTAACTGAAATCATGAAACTTACACAATTTAACAGCTATTTATTAAAAGTTGAACAAAAATTACATTTTTAAGGCCCTGTGAAATGTTTTGGGGTTTTTTCTCAAATCCAGTTTTATTTTTTACCAAAGTCTGTTAATTAATTTTCTGGATTTAATAATCAAAAGCATCTCTAATTAATTTTTATTCAAATGAATTTTATTCATTTAAAATTTTATGTATTTATTTTCCCAGAAATATTGTGTTATGTATTTACAATTTTCTGTTAAATAAATTCCTCTTCGCAGAAATCATAGGGCCCTGTTAAAGGGATTGTTTGACAAAAAATTAAATTTCTGTCATCACTCACTCACCCTCAAGTTGTTCCGAACCTGTAGGCCCTATGATTTTTTTTTTCTTCCGTTATACATAAAAGAAGATATTTTGAAGAATGTTGGTAACCCATTGACTTTCATAGTATGTAAAAAACGCTGTTAAAGTCAGTAGGGACCAGAAACTGTTTGGTTACCAACATTCTCCAAAATATCTTCTTTTATGTTCAACAGAAGAAAGAAATTCAAACAGGTTTGGAACAAACAAAAGCTTCATTTTTGAGTGAACTATCCCTTTAAGATGCACTTGCGACAAATTTCCATTTCATGAGGAGTATACATAGCAAACAATATTTTTATTAGTAAAAGATCATCAAAGATTTGCACAACACGCTGCAATATCTGACTTTATTCTTTTGTATTTGATGAAGCTTCAAAAGACATATTTTCAAGAGGAAGTCAGAAAATCAAAGTCCAATACGACAGCATACTGAGATGATTTTAAGGAAAAAGGCATGAGGTTGGTGGAGAAAATTCTTTGGCATTGGAAATAAAACAGTTGAATGGCAAATGCCTGATATGCCTGAACCAATTAAGTGTTTACAGGAAGAAATCGTTACAGTGTTTCTGGTCAAGACTTTACTAATACTGATGTTTACTTGTGCCTTAATACAATCTATGAATTTATGCCCAAAAGTTCTAAATGCTGAGTTTACATTATCTATCTCCCCCATTGGAGCTGAATAAGAATGTTTGGTCCGTAACACTTCAGCAAGGCTTGGTCTTGAACAGTGACAGCCCATTGACTCGGATCTACTCAGAGTTGCATAAGATACTGGCAACGGTGTGAGCTGGAAATGAGTGTTTTAAGGCAGCTGAAGGTGAGAGGTAATGCTCAAAATCTACAGAGAAGACGCTGTGGGAAAAGTGTGGGGATGTCGACACTAAACTTTGCTACACATGTACTGATCCAAACAGCTGAACACTGGGAAATTTGCATAACTACTAAGATAGTGTCGCATGAACATTTCAACATGCTTGATTCCCTCAGATGTTTGGCAGTAGAAATACAAGTGTCAATATCTAACTGTTTATGCAGGAAGTGCTGATCACTACTTTTGCCTGCAAGCTAACCTAAAATACAAATGTAGAGAAAATGCCCAAAGAAAAACAGGAAGATGTGTGTTAGCGTTTGGATAGGATGAGTTCTCATCATTTATGTCAGTCCAATCTCCTCCAGAACACTACGTGGTGTCTCTGCTTCCTGTTAGAGGTAAGAATCAGAGAAAATTTATTCAACAAGTTCAAAATGGCCAAATTTTCACTTAAAAAAAAAAAACAATATGTGTGTTCCTCACCTCTTGCAGCATGTCAGCCTGCTCTATGGCCTTCAGAACGTTCTTCTTCGATGTCTCCTGGGCTTCACCACCCAGTATGAACTCATCCAGAATGTAATAGGCTTTCTCAAAGTTGAAGATAATGTCCAGTTCGCACACCTGGTGTTCAAACACAAAGAGTTTCACAGTGAGTTATTGCTATTAAATATAGCAACAAATCTGGTCATCAGTTTAATACGATAATGCAATAATGGTTAAAGGTTAATCACAATTATTTTGCTCAAAACTATAATCATGATTATTAATCATGGTTACTGTCGTTCATTTTTTTTTTTTTTTTTTTTACATTTCATCAGAATCAATCAATTTTCAAATAAGCACAAATTGAGAGAAGGTCAACTTTCATGGTTTGCTCACAGATGTAGTCGCAGCAAACAGCGCAAACGACTTTGTGAAAGTTGGAAATTGCTAAATAAAACTTGCTAAACTCCAACTTACATGTCTGCTTGTGTTTTCATGGTTGCCAGGTTGGGAAGATTAAGTAAACCACTGGGCAGAAAATGTATAGATTTATGAAAAAAGCTCTGATTGGGTGATTTTAACTCTTGAAATCTGGCCACCACAATCATTAAACACTTGTGGAGGCTTGTCACCAGTGTAAGACAAAGCAAATGGCAAATTAAAATGAACCATTTTCAGGATAAATAGCAAGTTGGCAAATATCACAGATGATTATATGCTTAATAAATCGGAGAAGAAGAAACGATAATCACATTTAAAATATGATTCATCATGCAGCACTACTTTACAGTGATTTCATATAGGTTTGGAACTATATGAGGATGAGACAGAGCGATGCAAAGCAAATGCTGACATAAAACTCACACTGCCAAAATATTTGTCCAGTAGCTCCACATATCTGTGGATGATTTCCAGGGTTATCAACTCATTTTCCTGGTCCTCCACAGCACAGCAAAAGTACAGGCTGGCATATCTGAAATGCAAAATAAGCTCACCACATAAATTCAAACAGTACAAAGAAACTGAAATGCTTTTCTCTGTTCCTCTTTCCGTCTGGCCACAGTGCAAAGCTACACAGTACAAACCATCAAAACCAGATCATTTTGTCCTGAGCAGTCATTCTCATCTAACTTGTTGACCATATCAAAGGCAATATGACTGTGATTAATGTAGCACTAGGCAATAAAATAGATCAAAAGTGTATGTAATTCACATCATGCTTCATGGGATTGTGTTTTTTCCTCATTGAAGCTGTTAAATACACAGCCTTGTCTGATTTTCAAATACTTTTTTGCTTCAAAGTTGTGATTCTCCTTGTACTTGGTTGGTTTGGTTCATGGCCTATAACTCTTTAACACAGACTTTTTAAAAATCCCTATGGGAAAAATGAATGAGAAAAACACTTCCACTTAAAAAAATTAGTTACTTAAATACTTATTTACTAAAATTAATTGAACATGTATCAAAATAACATTCTTGTCATTTTAATTGCTCAATACAGTTGGGAAGATCAAGATCTCTGTTGTGGGGTGGACCATGTTTACCATTTTAAGGGATTGATACAAATATTAAAGGTGTTTAAAACTAGCTACTACTAGCTTTTCTTACTAGGTTAGTCAGATAACAGTTTATCACACATATATAATATGTGACCCTGGATCACAAAACCAGTCTTAAGTAGCACAGGTTTGTAGCAATAGCCAAAAATACATTGTATGGGTCAAAATGATCGATTTTTCTTTTACAACAAAAATCATTAGGATATTAAGTAAAGATCATGTTCCATTAAAATATTTTGTAAATTTCCTACCATAAATATATCAAGACTTTATTTTTGATTAGTAATATGCATTGCTAAGAACTTCTTTTGGACAAATTTAAAGGCGATTTTTCTCAATGTCTTGATTTTTTTGCATCCTTAGATTGCAGATTTTCAAATAGTTATATCTCGGCCATATATTGTGCTATCCTAACAAACCATACATCAATGGAAACCTTATTTATTCAGCTTTCAGATTTCAAAAAATTGATCCTTATGACTGGTTTTGTGGTCCAGGGTCACATATGTCTGACAACACAAAAAAACATTTGTGATTTGCGCCTATAAAAAAAGTCAGGGAACACCCAACTCTACCATATTCATGCTAAGTGCCAAATACAGCGGACCTGTAGTTCCTTCCATGCAGTCCACATCACTCAGCATGGTTTTCTAACCTTTTGTAGACTATCTTGAGATCTCTCCATTCCAGGAAACTGCACATCTTGGGTTTGCGTGCCAGCACCATCTGAATAACCTCCCTGGAGATCTTCTTCTTCTGTGTGTCAGACAGCGGCACGTACCATTTCTGAAGCCGCAGCTTTCCCTGCCTGCTAAAGAGCAGCATAAACTGCATCTGAAAAGAGGAATAGAGACTCAACCGTGTTTGTGCATCATATGTGTCTAGTCAAGTCAAGCCAAAATAGTGTTCAACAATTCCAGTCATACAGCCTGGAAACGTTCGTCATGTTGGCTATTTAAAAGAAGTCAGTTCATATTTATCATGACCAAACCGAAGCGTTGTCGTTTTGGATGAATTGCTTCTGATTTTTTTTTTTTTTTTTGTAACAAAGCGGAAGGATCGCGTTAGCAAGAAGGCCGTGTAAATGTTAAACATATGAACTATCCACACTATTCAACCACGAGTATTTGCTCCAGCAAGTCTAAATAACCCAGTAAAGTGCATTAATGCGTGAGATAAAATGTCGCTTTTACCTTAAAGTTTATATTACACTCGACTCCGTGAGCATGGGCTTTGTGGCTGATGGCAGTAAACGCAGATGTGAGGAGTCCCGTTACATGGACGCATCGCCCTTTTGCCAGATCACTGCAATCCTGTCCTCTCATTGGCTCCGATTCTCACCGATGACACTTTGTATTGGTCCAGACCCGAACAGGATGGGTGAAGCTCCCATTCGGCCAAAATAAATAAATAAATAAATAAATAGCTAATATGTGTCACATTTGAAGAAAAGCTTTATTTATTGTCTATAACACGTGTGAACATATAGCACATTTGAATAAATATCAGCAAGGAACATTATTAAATCATTGCGTCATTGCATTTAGCCTAATGTAGGATTGGAAATGTAATTTTTTGCCGCTGAAAGTTTGCTTCACGTGTATTTCGGGGGCTAGAAAATACATTAAGCTTCACTGTTTACAACATATATTTTAAATATATATTTGGCCAAAAGATATACAGTAGTGGCCAAAAGTGGAGAGGATTTTCATAATATTTTCTTTTAATGACACTTTCAGGTTCAGTAAATCAATCAAATACGAGGAGAGTAATGTTGGGGAAAAGAATACACCAACTGTGAAGTGGTACTGTCTTTCTTAATTTCTTTTCAGTCCTTCTTAATTGGTGTAAATTTGCTATAGCGGAAATAGCCTCTGCTCATTTAAATGGTTTTATTTCTGCTTTATTCAAATATTATACATAATTCAAAATGTTTTGGAAAGAAGTCTCTTATGCTTACCAAGGCTGCATTTATTTGGTCAAAATACAGTACTGTTGTGTAATTTTATTACAATTTAAAATAATTGTTTTCTATATGAATATGTTTTAACATGTAATTTATTCCTGTGATGCAAAGTTAAAAACATAATTTACAACATCTTTACAATGACGTCCCTAATTGCTTCACAATAAATTCACCACAGGTCAGAGTTCAGAATATGAGCGGTAGGAAGGAGCCCATCCACCAATCAGAGCGGAGTGTTTCCGCGGCTGCTGAGGCATCTGTTCTAGTAATTATCCCCACAGGACTTCAGCACTTATGAGAGTCAGGCATGACCCCAGGGCAAAGTTCAAAGGAGACCTCTTGTCCTGGCAAAAATGAAACATTCTCCAGAGGGTGGCAGCACCCGCTGAAACCTCCTGTGGAGGGATATGGGGCGTGACACAGATACTACACCCAATTCAGGGCAGAGCATGCAGCTTTGCTGTCGGTCACAAACGATACATGACAACCTAAAGCCTTGTAGCCTTCTTCTTTAGATTAGATTGATATCAGTTTCTTGTGTGAAACTCTTTCTGATGTGAAACTTGAGCAGCTTCCTCTGCTACAGCCCCCAACAGGAAGTGGTACAGTGAGAGGTGTAGGATGACTTCCTGTGGAACTGGATCTCTCTTCTAATCGAATAAGACATGCTGAGCCTCGGCCTCTATCAGAACCACCTGTCAATGAAGCTAGACGGCCTCTCTTCCTGTTTATCATTCAGAAGTAGTCAGAGAAAGTTCTTAACTGCTTTTGCTTCAGGACCAAGATTTAGCTCTGCAGGACAGTGTGGCAAATCAACACGGTATCAAAATACTTTTATTTGAAATAATAATAATAATCTTGTTGTTGTTATTGTTGTTGGTTTCTAAATGTCTCTCTTGTGATGGTTTCATGCACCCAACAGACAATAAATCACTGCATGCTTTTCCTGGTTGTGTATAATGTAGTAAATAAATTATATTTTGTTAACATAATAATAACAATATAATAATAATAATAATAATTATTATTATTATTATTTTTATTATTACTATTATTATTATTGGTTTTCAAAAGTCATTCTTATGTATGTCTCTCTTGTATCTCTTTTTTTTTTACAAACATTTATACATTTATTATGCTTTCATCTAATGCTTTTCCTCATTGTATTTAATGTAATAAATAAATAATGTTTTATAAATATATTAATTATATAATAATAATAATTAAATTAATCAATTAATCAATTAAAAATATTCATTGTATTTAAAGTAGTAAATAAATAATATTATCATATAATAATAATAATAATAATAATTATTATTATTATGATTGTTGTTTTCAGATTCTCTTATGTATGTCTCTCTTGTATCTCTTTTTTTAACAAACATTTATTATTTTGCTTTCATCTAATGCTAACTTACTGTGCATTCCTGCCTTTCCCTCTTTGTATTTAATGTATAAATAAATAATATTAATTTACATATATATTAATTATATATTATTATTATTATTATTGTTGTTGTTGTTGTTAGTTTCTTATTTTGATGGTTTCATGCTCTTAGCAGTCAATAATTCACTTCATGAAGCCATGCATTTCCTTATGTTTGCTTTTGCAAACATTTGGACAGTTATTGTACTTTTATTCAGTGCAACTCCAAGTATGTTTATGCAAACAAACCCATGAGCTCTGTAATGCTAATTAAGCATCCACCGAGCAGCAGATCAATTTGAGCCAAATACACAGGTGCTTGATTAAACACAACCTTTGACATTAACAACAAAAGACACGGGAAGCATTTCCTCCATCTTTTAAAAGTTGAAAACTATACATGCTTAACCATCCCAGCTAATTAAATGGTCAGTAAGCATTGTGCTAACTAGCAATTTCCGCCGACTATCAGTGACCGATACAGTCCTGCAATCCATTTTGTGCTCATGACTGCTTTCAAACACATAGGTCTCATGATACTCAAATAGCACAACATGGAGAAGAAACAGAGAGAAACATGGGATATGTAGCATGTGAAAACACCAATCCTGACCCTTCACCTAGAACAGCACTTCCTTTTCCAACAACTTCTCTCAGCACTCAAGAAGTGATACGATACGGCTGTGAGACAGCAATGCGTATCACAAAACATGAGAAACCAACACATTCATAACCACAGACTCCATCATGCACCCAACGGGTTCATCTCTGTTACCAACAGAGATTATGAGTTTAAGCATGTGAAACTGATCTTGCATTAGCACATGCAAGAATGTGCTAAAAGCGATCATAAACCCCTGGCGGGGGGAGAGTAAGTGGTAGATATCATACAACAGTTAGTATGAGAAAAAGGGGGGATGGTGTGCGTGAACGAGAGAAGATGGGAAAGGTTGTGAAAACCAGACCTCTTCACTGGTATGTCAGTAATGCACTATGACCCCCCCATCCCAAACACACACTCCTTTTCTCTTCAACACAATCCAGCGAGGGGGGTTCATTTGGTGGAATCTCAGACCCCTCGGCCCCCTCGGCCATAAATGCCTCCAGCTTCTCCGACCACCCACCTACCCACCCTTCTCCTGCAGGACAGGATCCCGTTACAGCTTTTTCCCTCTGGCCAGCTGAAGATAAGACTTAAGACTACAACTAAAGATCGCAGATCAGCCCTAAACTGGCTCAATATGCGAGCAAGCTTGCGTTCTGCGATCATGTTACTGCTGCATTAGAGTCTGGGCCTCTCTGGTGGATAAAAACGCAGTGGCGTATTATGCAGCTTGCCTCTGTGGACTCGCTAATGGAGCTGCTCGGGATCAGAACAGCATTATCGTAGTAGTACACCAATGTGGAAGTGATTGGAATGTGAGTCATTTGGTCAATATGTGGAGAATTTCGTCACGGCCGTGCGGTGGAGGATGTGTGTTTTGATGGTGGTGGTGGTGGTGGTGGTGGTGGTGGGGGGGGGGGGCATCATTCCTGGAATGCTGAGAGTAAAAGTTCATAGATCAGATTACAGGAAGGAAACCACAAGGGAAAAAAAACACTGAGAGGAAACAGGCGTCAAATTGCCTTCTGGTTTTTAGCCAGTGGAAATTCAGTAAAATGCTTCAATTCGATTTCTTTTCTTTTTTGTTATGTGAAGGCCATGTTATTGTAGTTATTATTTTTGCTGCTGTTTAAATGACTTTTGATTGTTTAAATGACTCTTAGCATTAATAATACATTTTAAAAATCCTTAATATAAATCCTTTATATATATATATATATATATATATATATATATATATGTGTGTGTGTGTGTGTGTGTGTGTGTGTGTTTTAACTTCTCAGCATGAGACAAGGCTGAACCAGGCTAGGGCAAGCCAAGGGTAGGAGCTACAGCTGGAATTGTCTACTGAAGTTTAGACACAAGTTAACGCAGTTAATCAGTTTTCTGTTAATCTGTAATTGTTATAAATATCAACCTGAAGTGCTTCTTCTTTCAAAACCAGACAATCCACTATATTCAGCCAGGGTTATTAAAAAAATTATTATGATATATGGAACAAATCTGAAACCTAAAATAAACAAAAACATTTCAAAACAAGTTGTAGCACTAAAATTACTAACTGGAAATGAATAAAAACTAAAACAGAGCTAATACTGAAATAAAATAAACTTAAAACAGAAACATTTTCGTACATACTGTAACAAAATGACAAAAACTAAACTGGCAAACAAACAAAAAGAAGATTTTAATTATTAATAAAATCTATAATAGTATATAAATAATATTAAAATTACATCATTCAGCTTGGCAGCTGCTGGAACGCATCCTGACAAGCTGGAATGCACTGCACGTGACAACAGTGTTTTGCTGCTGTAAGCAGTAATTTAACAATAAAATTACTAAAGGACTACTAAATAAAGGACTACTAAATTACTAATGTTCTATTCATAAATCTAGTATTTTAACAAAAAAATGACTAGGACATTCTATTTCTGCTTGTTTGTACTTGGTAATAACATACAGCTACAAAGTCACGTTTACATCACAGGTGACACCACAAACTAAGGTGTGTGACTTCTCTCACCTGTTGCGAAGAATAACATCACAAAGAGGGACTTCTATAAACACACAAACAACTTCTCTACATAGCAACATTAGCAGAGCTTCCTGCTTTCATACTAAATCTATCAGTGATTTTCTCAGACTCTCCCACTGTTGTCAGATCTATTGGTTTCTATGTCTGTTTCTTTCATCCTTATTTCTGCTCAGCCTCTTTCTTTCCTATCCCCACCACTGTTTGCACTCTCTTGGCTGTCTGATTATCAGTCAGTGTGTAAACATCTGAATTTACAATCAACTCTGTGGCATAACTTTTGCTCAAAGTACCAATCCCAGCATTTAAATGCGTTACGCTTTAAATAAAAGTGATCCATGGTTAAAATATAACAGATGTGATTCCTTGTAAACGTGATCCCATGAAGGTAACATAATACAACACAATCGAATCTTAACACTGAATAAACACTTAAAACTTGAAGTCTGCAAACAGGCCTAGATTCCTATTATGTTGGGGAATAAAACGACCATTTTCTAAAAAAAAAAAAAACAAAAAAAAAAAAAAAAAAAAAAAGCTTTGCTTCATTTTTCATGTTATGTCAACAAAGAAGAAGCTAAAGAAGTTGTTTCATTAAACTAACGTTACACAAGATCTTTAGAATAGACTAATGAGTGTGCGTAACAGCAAGGTAGTTTATTAACTATGTAGTTAGATAAATAACTAGGATTTGCTCATGGCTCCATCTGAGTTGTCTTTTTCCAGACAACCTAGAACAACCTGTTTATGCCTGAGCTGGAATAAAACAATTTACACAACTCCACTTTTAAGCAGCAAAACATTATATAGCTTATATGCTTTATTTACCCGTTATATGCTAAAATAAATAAATCAAAATCAAAACATATAAAAATAAAACAGCAACAACTTCTGGGCAGTTTTGTTAAATAACACATACTTTGCCTTTAATGTCCAAACTGCTTTTTTTCTTCCACACCTGACAAAAATCGTCTCAGCAGCCTGTTTCCCTGTGTCATATTCCTCATGTTAAAACTGATCATAATCCCAGTCTCGTTATGGCTTTGCTACTGGGCATGACGGTTCTGTTGTCTATCAGAGATCTTCACACTTCAAAGATCCAGAGACTTTGACACTGCGCTCGCTCGGTCACCTGAGCGGGATGAAAGCAGAGCTGACCACAAGCCCCTACCCCTGCTCTACACCCGACCGGTGATTGGCTGCTGCTTGGGCGCTTGCTCATATAATTTTTTAATCGTCTGTGTTATAACATTACAGCTATTAGGCTATTCACGGTTCTCGCACGGTCATAGTCAAATGAAAAGAGCTTAAATTTCTTATTATTAAGTGTCCTTAAAGTATTCAATTTCAGATAAGAGTTCTACAATACCTTGAGATAGGCCTACCGTTGTTAGTAAATATAAAAACTTCCACAAGAATAAAAAATATTACCACAAATTACTGTCTTGTTGTTCTTTTCTTATGGGTTTAGTGTGGCAGTAGACTACCAAAACAGTGAGTACATTAATTTTTTTCTTCCTCTGGTGCGCCCCCACCATAAGAGCCCCACTCCTGTCCAGTTAGTGGCGGTAATGAACCAAAACCAACTGTATTAGAGTCTCAGGAAGAAGAGCACATGTCTCAGTGCATACTAAAACACCAGTGTTTTAAAACCTAAAGACCAGTGATGGGAGAAACGAAGCTGAACTTAATTATTAGACTAATTACTTCTGCAAAATGACTCACTTTAGGAACCGGTTTTGGAAGAGTTTGAATGCATGCTGGCGACACCTGCTGGGTCAAAACGTAAATGGCACTTGAGAACACAGCCCAAGAGAAGCCCTAAAATGTGGGTTTACAGAGAAATCACTTTATGAAATACACTGGAAAAAAGCTATCTAAAACTGAATTTAGGAAAATGCCAACTGAAGAAAAGGAGAGAAATATGCATTGATTGAAAAAAAAGAAAATCTATATCAGGACTGTAACAGGGTTTGAAAATTGTGATATCTGTGCGGTAAGTCAAGAATCGTATTACACCTAGCCTAAAAACTGCAGGTTTTACTGTAAACACTATAAATTTAAATAGAGAAAGTTATGTAACTGTAATAATAAACAGCAGAACGATGTACACATTGTGCTGGATTGAAGGCCCATATGGCAGTCTTGAGCAGATGCTTTAAAGTTTAATGGTTCCTGGCTATTCTATTGGTGTTTTGATGCCAAAAATGCCAAAGCCACCAGCTGTCAGGGAGGATGGAAGGAAGACTGCCACTTAGATTGCTCCAGGTGGATCTTAATGTCATCAAAGCCTAGCATTTGGATTGTTTGGCCTCAGAAGAAAAGAGACAGCATCTGTACATTATCTTTTTTGTGTTTTGATCATGTCATTTGATCACTTTAACACTACCAGAGAAAAAGTAGAAAATCAGAAGGCTATCTTACTTATTTCTTTATAAAAAGCATTGAATTGTTTCTTATCATTTTTTCCACGTCAGTTTTCCAAGGTAAAAAAAAATATTCAGACTGACTGTTTGAAGACAAACACAAGAGGGCAGCAGAGCATCACTTACTATGCATTACTGATAAGCCAATCAAAGAACCTTGAAAATCATTTTAAAATACTGGGATAATAACAATATCAGTTCAACAACTAAAATTGTGTAAGCAAAAAAAAATGAATAAATAAATAAAATTAAATAAATAAAATATATATGCCATATGCAACAATTATTTGCAGGCTCAAAGCACCAGTATTCATGTGATTTAATGATTCATTTGTCATGTAGCTTTTCAAATATAATGTGCATCTTTAAGTGTATGAGAGAGAATTGTCAGAGATACACTAAAAATAGAGAAGGCTTGGAGCATGCGCATAAACCTTGCACGGTGTATACAAACCCAACACAACAACAAGAAAAGCTAATAAAGTTAGTGAATCTAATAGGGTTCTGCAGCACAAACAAGCATGTACTCCGCCTTTGTTGTTATTGCTGTTTTACGTATACAGCTAAATGCTTCTCCTTGTGTATGAGGCCTTACTATGATTGTTTTTTGTATGACTGTATAGAGCAGACAATTGAACGAAACGCTTCCCACATGCAGTGCAGTGATACGGTTATTCTCCAGTGTGGATCCTCTCGTGTCTTTTCAGATTTGATGACGCACTGAATCTCTTGTCACAGTGTGAACACTTGTAAGGTTTATCTCCAGTGTGGATTCTCTCATGTGTTTTCAGATGTGATGAATGATTGAATCTCTTGACACAGTGAGAACATTTATAAGGTTTTTCTCCAGTGTGGATCCTCTCATGTGTTTTCAAATTTGAATACTGATCGAATGTCTCATCACAGTGAGAACACTTATAAAGTTTATCTCCAGTGTGGATCCTCTCATGCGTTTTCAAATTTGAATACCGATTGAATCTCTTGTCACAGTGTGAACACTTATAAGGTTTCTCTCCAGTGTGGATCCTCTCATGTGTTTTCAGATGTGATGAATCACTGAATCTCTTGTCACAGTGAGAACACTTATAAGGTTTATCTCCAGTGTGGATCCTCTCATGTGTTTTCAAATTTGAATACCGATTGAATGTCTCATCACAGTGAGAACACTTATAATGTTTATCTCCAGTGTGGATCCTCTCATGTGTTTTCAGATGTGATGAATCACTGAATCTCTTGTCACAGTGAGAACACTTATAAGGTTTATCTCCAGTGTGGATCCTCTCATGCGTTTTCAAATTTGAATACCGATTGAATCTCTTGTCACAGTGTGAACACTTGTAAAGTTTCTCTCCAGTGTGGATCCTCTCATGCGTTTTCAAATTTGAATACCGATTGAATCTCTTGTCACAGTGTGAACACTTGTAAGGTTTCCAGGTGGATCCTCTCATGTGTTTTCAGATGTGCTGACCGACTAAATCTCATGTCACAGTGTGAACACACGTAAGGTTTCTCTCCAGTGTGGATCCTCTCATGTGTTTTCAGGTCTCCTGACCGACTGAATCTCTTGTCGCAGTGTGAACACTTGTAAGGTTTCTCTCCAGTGTGGATCCTCTCATGTGTTTTCAGATGTCCTGACCGACTGAATCTCTTGTCACAGTGTGAACACTTGTAAGGTTTCTCTCCAGTGTGGATCCTCTCATGTGTTTTCAGGTCTCCTGACTGACTGAATCTCTTGTCGCAGTGTGAACACTTGTAAGGTTTCTCTCCAGTGTGGATCCTCTCATGTGTTTTCAGATATGCTGACCGACTAAATCTCTTGTTGCAGTGTGAACACATGTAAGGTTTCTCTCCAGTGTGAATCCTCTCATGTGTTTTCAGATGTGTTGACTGACTGAATCTCTTGTCGCAGTGTGAACACATGTAAGGTTTCTCTCCAGTGTGAATCCTCTGGTGTAGTTTCAAATGTTCAGCTCTAATAAAAGTCTTCTCACACTCAAAGCACATGTACTCTCTCACACCACTATGTCTTTTCTGATGTTCTTTCAACTTTTGTAGACAAAAAAAACTGTTACCACACAAATGACATGAATACGGCTTCTCATTTGTATGAACTGTCAGGTGTTCCGTCAGGTCTGAAGCCCACAAAAATGTTTCATCACATTGATCACATGTGCACAGTTTCTCTCCAGTATGAACGCTCATGTGACGCTCAAGACTTGTTTTGCGTGTCAAACTCTTTCCACACTGAGTGCAGATGAAAGATTTCTTGGCTCCTCTGTTCATTAAATCTTTCTGTTTGGTTTGAGAGCAACTGAAATGTTTTTTTGCAGTTTTGACATTTTTCTCCTCAACTTCACTTGATTCTTCATTCTCCATATTTTCTTCAGTCAACTCTGAAATAAAAAAAAAATGTCCATTTTCAATAACTTGTAAAAAGCTGAGAAATGTGAACATAAAAGTTATCCCTGATGTAACAGTGCAGGGCTCCAGACTAACATTTGAGAGCAGCGCCACTAAGTTCTACAGATGGTGGCACCAGAAAGACGCATGGGGAAAACTCCTTTTTCTCCGATAGCTGAAGCCTTTTTTTAACAACATAGTGTTACTGCACAGGCATTGGTTCGTGCAGTGCTATAAAGACGAACCAATGGCTCAGCATCGGTGCTGCACGAGCCTATGGCAGCGGTGCCTGCCAAAGCCCTCCAGAATGGGTGGGGCATCTGGCTATATAAGCGGCTGCTTTGCCATAGGATCCTCAGATTTCTTCTCCTTCAGCAACTACATTTCTTCACTGATCTATGAGACTTGAAGCCCTTCGCCATTGACCAGCCTTCTAGCTCGGCTGATCTCCCCGCAGACTCGCCGCTCAGCGCCTGCAGCAGCCGCAGTCTCACGGTCCCCTGCCGCCATCCTGCGAACGTTTGAAAGGGCATCTTAAAGAGAAAGTTTCTCTGTGGCGTTCTCTTGCAAATGCCATGCCGTTTCTGTGGCAAGTGCAGGGCTACCCTGCACCGCCCATACTGAAACTGCACTCACCGAGACGGAATGTCCTCAATGCGAGAATATGAGTCTCGCATCTCTGCGCTTGCGAATAGCTTTCTTTTCAGAGAGCGACTCCGCCCCTCGCGCCCTCCCGCTTCCTTCCTCCCAGGGACCTGTGAGGAAAAAGCAACGGGGCAGAGGATCTAAGCGCACCGAGATGAGTGAGCTTACGCTGGCTCAGACCCCGCGCACCTCACTCTCTCCCACAAGAGAGGTTTTTCCCATCCTTTTTTCCCACCCTGACCAGCGTCCCTCTACGGCTGCGAGCAACCTGGTCTCGTTCGGATGAGGTGCTGGATGACAGTGTGTCACTGGCTGCATCGGGGAGCTGATGGACTCGATTTATGACTCCCGCCCTCCCTCCGTCTAGCGAGCCCAAGCCGGGCACGGATGCCAAACTTTTCCGTATCCTGTCTAGAGCTGTGGATGAGCTGAGTTTGGAGTGGTCTCCGCCGGAGGAGCCCACTCGCAGCTGCCTGGATGAGTGATTCCTGCCAGGGCACCGTCAGGCCCCTCGTCAGCGAGCTTCGCCGTTCTTCCCGGAAGTCCACGAAGAACTCACCAGGTCGTGGCGCGCTCCCTACTCAGCCCACCTGCGTACTTTCTCTTCATCCGCCCTCACCTCTGTAGATGGCACTGAAGAAAAGGGGTACGAAAGAATGCCTCCTCTTGATGAGTCGGTGGCCGCGCATCTCTGCCCGCCCACGGCCATCAGTTGGACGGCAAAGGCCACCCACCCGTTCAAGCCTTGTAGGACGACTTCAGCCCTCGCTGGACGTGCCTATTCTTCGGCTGGACAGGCGCTTAACTCCATGGCGGTCCTCCAGGTCTTTCAGGCCAAACCTTCTCTAGTGCATGGACGAGTCTGTCCCAGACCCCACAGTGTTTAGAGAGCTGCGCAGCGCGACCGACCTGTCTTTACGCACCACCAAGACCACGGCACAGGCGATCGGCAGGTCCATCTCGTTCGAGAGAGATCTCGTTCGGCTAGATGCCGCCTACCTCCTAAGCGCCAAGAACCCCGGCCCAAGATAGCGCTGGACCCGGCACCGAAGGTGTCGTCCTGATCGACAGGACAGGAAGAGGAGGGGGCCAAGTCCCGCGTTTGCCAGACTAACCCTAAGCTGCCTCGGTTGAACCTCCAAGCACCCCGTTTAGTTCCGGGTGCCGAGGGCGATGTGTTTTTTGCAGTCACTGGGCCCGTACAAGCGCCCAAACAGCCTACCACTGTCATAGCGGAAAAAATAAAACAAACATTCTCAAAAAAAGAGCAGATTTCCTCTTCCACACTATACGAGTGGCACGTGGCCGCACAGCGACAAACCACTCGAAGCAATCCAACCTCTTGTCACGCGGGCCGAGGCTTGGCAGGCCATCCCCAGAGTGTCAAATTGGGTTATGGGGATAATAAAACGAGGTTACTCGCTGTAATTCGTTCGAAGA
>JAFVLL020028932.1:0-31846 GCA_021397915.2 Tor tambroides | reverse complement strand
AGAGACCTCGGAAAACTCCCACCGGGAGCTCGGACAGCCCGCACCTGTGCAGGTGAAGGGTATGCAGCTTGGTCAGACCCCGAAACGCGGTGGGACTGATGATGCGAAGGTTGCTGTTGTCACCGATGTCTAATTCTTCCAGTCTCTCCAGCCCATAAAAGGCCCCCGCCTCGATATGGCTGATGTTATTCGAGTACATCCACAGGACGGTGAGGTTATGCACTGAACTAAAGCTGGTCGATCGGACCACTGTCAGTTTGTTGCTCTGGAGGAATATTCGCTGGCTACGGACAGGGATCTCGGTGGGAATGTAGAACAGACCCTGCTGTTGACAGGCCACGGTTGGCCTCGGCTCGCTGTAGCACACGCACTTCGCCGGGCAGCCGTTCATCACTGGTACCAGGTTAAGCCATAACACCAGGCAGAGGAGGCGACCACCTGTTGAGAAGAGACAAAAAGCCAAGGGGTCAGTTCAAGGTCAAGACAGCAGCTGCTTCATTTGGCAGGAAAGACATGATTTCATGTTTGGAATTTTACAGAAGCTGGGAAAAGGGAATGCAACTGTGATCATGTAACACACTTTTTTTTTCTCAATACTTTTAATGAGCCAGGATTCATTAAATTGATTAAAAGCAACAGTAAAGCCATTTATAATGTTATGGAAGATTACGTTTTAAAGAAACAGTTTAACAATCTAACTTTCTATTTACCAAAGACAAAGCATGCTGACAAAGAATACAATACGTTTCTACTAAAAATATTAAGCAGCAACAATCACTGTTTTCAACATTGATAATAAATTATCAGCATATATCTACATATATTTGATTTCTGTATTATAGATGATTTCTGATCATTTGACAATATGACACTGAAGACCAGATTAATGGCTGCTGAAAATCCAGCTTTGTCATGACAGGAATAAACTCAATTTGAAAGGAAACCGTTATTTTAATTTGTAATAATAGTTCACAATATTACTGTTTTTGCTGTTTCTGAAAAAATACATGAATGCAGCCTTGGTAAGCACAAAAAACGTATTTAAAAAATCTTAACTAACTCCAGACTTTTGAATATTGACTTTTGTCACTTGCTTTGGAATTATACTAATTAAGAATAAAGTTTAAAAATGTATTTACAAATCAATTTAAATTTAAATAAAAAAATGTTGGTTACACTTTATTTTAAGGTGTTCTTGCTGAAGTGCAATTATACATTTAAGTATTGAGTAATATTAATTAACCTCATGTACTTACTCTATGGTTAGGATTAGGGTAATTATGCATGATGTACTGTTATTATAATATCAGTACATGTAAAATCTGTAACAAGGACACCTTAAAATAAAGTGTTACCAAAATGTCCTAAAGTTACATTTATAATGTTTATATTTGGCATTAATATGGGTTAAAAATGGTATATAGAAATAGTATAATAGAAAGTAAATATTTCCAGATATTTTCATAATTTGCTTTTCCTTTTGTGACGATATGAAATGCATTTTTATTAATTAATAATTATTCATATTTTCAAGTATATTTAAGTTAATTACAGTATATTTAATTTACATTTATTAATCAACACATTATCTTTTTTAATAATTACACTTATATTACAATACTTTTAATACCTATCTGGAGAAAAAAGATGCACATTGTAAAGGAAGGAAAGTGTACAGTAAATCTCTCAAGGAAATTTTCACCTATAAAAAATACAAATGTAAATCTAATATAAGCCATTTCAAATGAGTTAACTAAAAACAGCATGTATTCAATTCAGACACAGCAACCAAATGTGCTCTTCTATACATTAAACAGCTCTAAAATGGCTGTCTGCCTGTGAGTGCACGACCTGTCTGTACTTGTGCCTGCATGTGTGAATGCTACCGGCAAAAATTTGTGCCGCGGGATCCATTCCCATCCATCAGCCAACGCAAGCGAGAAAATCCAGCCAATTGAGAGGACCGATAAATGAAACATTGGAGGGAGCCTTGAACGAAATTAGCTAGTGCTAATAGCAACGATGGAGCTAATCGCATTCCGGCATGGTGTAAGTGTTGACATTTAGTCTGTCCAGAGGAAGATAAGTGTGCTGTGGGTGTTCGATGAGTGGTTGGGTGAGATGGGGCCAGGGGAAGGACTCGGAATGTTGGATTTGAGCCTCATGGGAGTGTAGCGAGTGTGAACATGTTTGAAGTGGTTCTGGAGTGTCACAGATAAGATAGCCTCCTCTCATCTCTGATCTGAAGCCCAGTGGTCTGTGTGTGTGGATGTGGCACAGATGTGTCTGAGGGTGGGTTTATCTGCGGGAGGCGCTCAGATAAGGAATGCTGTTTTTATTCAGCCATTCTTGACGCCAGCCATTATGCAGGAGATCAGATGATAAAATACGGCCATCTATGAGATCTCTATCATACATCACTGAGAGACTGATGCAGAGAGACATTCATCTCTGGACAATTCGCATGTCAACAGTCCTCAAGATCTCATACTTCTGGTATAGAAGCCTTCTGAGAATATCAACTGCTCTATTCATGTAGCTATTCATCCTTAGAAAGATAGACTATCTATCTATCTATCTATCTATCTATACTATATTGCCAAAAGAACTGGGTCGCCCCCTTCTAATGAACAGGTTTGACTACTTTAGTAATTTCTGTGAGTACAAATCTTAATGTTAAAGCATATAATGATATTCTAGGAAATTGTGTGCTTCTAATATTATAGCAACAGTTTGGACAGGACCCTTTTCTATTCTAACATGCCTCTGTGTATAAGGCAAGGTTCAAAAAGAAAATGATTGATTCAGTCAGTGTGGAAGAACTTGACTGGTCTGCATAAAACCAAGTCCTAATCCCAGTTGAACACCTCTGGTGTGACTGTAAATGCAGACCTTGAGCCAAAAACTCATCACCAAACACCAATGACTTGTACATACACTATATAGACAAAAGTATTGGGACACCCCCTTCTTTAGAACAGAAAAATGCACTTCCAAATCTGTGGCAACAAAGATGGGAACATAATTCATGTATTTAAAAATTGTATTTCCATCTCTCTTGCAACACTTTTGGAAGTTCCTAAATGACTGTACCCATATAAGTCATTGGTGTTTGGTGATGAGTTTTTGGCTCAAGGTCTGCATTTACAGTCACACCAGAGGTGTTCAACTGGGATTAGGACTTGATTTTATGCAGACCAGTCAAGTTCTTCCACACTGACTGAATCAATCATTTTCTTTTTGAATCTTGCCTTATACAGAGGCACTGTCATGCTAGAATAGAAAAGGGTCCTGTCCAAACTGTTGCTATAATATTAGAAGCACACAATTCCCTAGAATATAATTATATGCTTAAACATTAAGATTTGTACTCATGGAAATTACTAAAGTAGTCAAACCTGTTCATTAGAAGGGGGCGACCCAATACTTTTGGCAATATAGTGTATCTATCTATCTATCTATTCAGATGATGGACTAACTACTGACGGACAGACGGACGGACAGACAGATACGATAGATAGATAGATAGATAGATAGATAGATAGATAGATGGATAGATGGATGATGGACTGACAGTAGCTCAATATCTTGTGACCATTCACCAACTGTTTCATCAAGCGTCACGTTTATATAATCAGACTCATGTGCGAGATTTTCACGTGCACGCACAGGAGGCAGAGGAGCCTGTGGATGCTCCTGCGTAGCTCCCTGAATTCTTCTCCGTCCCTCAATCTTGCAGCTTGTTAAATGGAGCTTGCTTGAGGCTTGACAGCATCCCTGTGTTACACTTTCCCTCAAATATCCTCCCTCTCCCTCTGCCGCTCCTGTCATCTTCCACCAGTGAGCTGTCAGCCTTCCTTTCTGTCTTTCTGCTTCACAGCGCTTCTCTTTCACCCTCTCTGCCGATAAAAATATTCCATCGCCGCGCTTTGAAACGTTAGGCTTCACGAATCTACCAGGCCTCCTGTTTTATCTTCTAGTCATTAGCGGACTATCCCCACCCACACAATGCACGGCGGAGCCCCGCTTTCAAAGCTCTCTTTTTTTCATCCGTGGCCGACCGTGCTAACCTTGCGGTTCCTCGGTGTCTTTCATCTGTTTAGTGCTGAGTAAAGCTACTCAAAATGTCATACGCCATCCTCCAATTATTTTGGCGCATTGTCTCGTTCCCTGGACAGTCACATAGCCGTGTCCTTTATTGCCGGGCGCCCTTCACTGTAAAGGCCATTTGGCAGACACCGACTACATACGAGCACTCAATGTTTTTCTACCTCGTCTCCATCAGTATGCCGGTCATGCCTCTCCTTTCTCTAATCCCAGTAAGGAGCCCCGCTTTGCCTTTTTATATTTCTCTTTTTCTCCTTTTCTGTCAAGGGGATGCCCGTATCCTGTCGTGCCATCGAAACAACAGCCCGTTTCATAAAAGGTTATTGCATTGCAGCCCACAATCTATACAGCGGCATTCTCAAACTGTTTACCCACCTATTAGTTTTGCATTGCCTCTGATATTTTTCTAAACTCAAGAGAATCCCTCATAATAGCGGCAGCGCTCCAGCCGACCGCTTACTCATTTTGCAGAGAAGCCTAGCTGCATTCTCAGATGACGAGCTTATTAGCAGTGCGCCGGTTGACGTGCTGAGGACCACCCTCTTGCAAACCTGACAAGCCGAATGGTGTTTTCAGCTTTGCATAAAATGCACTGATTGCTGCTTGTCTCTCCACTTGTGTGAAAAGCTCTCATCCTGATATAAAAGACGCTACGGGAGGGCGAATAAACCATTGATAAACAGGGAGGCAAAATCAAGGATACTTCTCTGCTGTCTAATTGAATTATTTGTATGGAAAACAAAAGGAGACAGAATACTGAACAAGGACTTGAGATAATTGTGTGCACAGAGAGAGAGAGAGAGATAGAGAGAGAGAGGAAGCGGGGACGAGTGGCAATCCCTGACTTAGCATATTTGCATATGTCTCTGGCATATGGAGAGCATGTAACGACATTTACACCATTTTTATCTCATCCGTACAAGTGGGTTTGACAAGTAATAGCAGCCACTGTCTTGAGACCAACAGGGGTGTTTTGGACATGGAGTGGATGGATTTAAACAAACTCCTAACTGCAAATTGTAAACTTTAATAGAATGTAGCTTGTCCTGCACAATGTTATTATAATTAACTAAAAATATAATACAAATATTAAAAACAAACTCATAAATAAAAATATATATTCTAATTTATTAAAAAAATTAACTAATTTTAAAATTAAAGTGAAAATGTAAAAATAAAATCTAATTCAAAATATTAACAAAAATGATCAATAATACTTAAAGGGGTAGTTCACCCCAAAATTAAAATTGTGTCCTCATTTACTCAGCCTTAAGTTGAGTTTCTTCTTCTGCTGAACACAAAAGAAGATATTTTAAAGAATGCTGGTAACTAAATAGTTGATGGCAGCCACTGTCTTCCATAGTATGGAAAAAAATACTATAAAAATCAACTATATACAACTACAGTTTTGTTGAGTTCTGCTTTTGTGTTCAGCAGAAGAAAGAAACTCAACTTGAAGCTAAAATGATGACAGAATTTTCATGTCCCCTTTAAATAATATTGGACCTGCATTATTTGTACTACAGACATGAATGATGCCTCAAATCAAGTGACTTCAAAGTAATCACACTTCATTTTTGCAATGTGGAAATTGTCATAGACACATATATCGGAAACAAATTATTTTACTAATCAGTATTTTTTCTTGTTTTTCATTAAAACAATCCATAAACAAAGACTTCAGAACTGTAAATACCAAATAGTAGTAATATTCTAAATACTATTAAATACTAATTATAAATACCAGCTGTACTTTTGATATTTTAAATAATTGTGAGATTTTGCTTCAGTAAATTTTAATATTTCAAGCTTTTGTTATGAGCTTAAACTAAATTTTGTTAGATTCATGCATAAAAACATCAATGGTAAGAAAAATAAACTGATTTAAAGACATTTTCTCTGAAAACAAGTTTTATATCTTATGCAGCTTTGCTTCTTATGCATATTTATGGATATTTTAATATATTTAAATGCAAAACAAGAAAAAAAAATACTGGGGTGCAAAAGAACAAGTAATTGTGAATGGGTAAGAATTCACCCAGAACACCCTAGCAACACCATGACAACCACCCTGAATGCCTTAGCAACTGCATAAAAATGCTTTGGCAACCAGCCGCCCTAGGACTGGATTGACAGGTTTTGCGGGCATTTGAGTTGCCGCCAATTCATTCCCCATCAGTGCCATTTTCTGCATTACATGAATATACAGCATTACTCAGTTCCGTATAGTTGACATTAATTAGACTCATTACCTCTGAATAAACAAATGAGCGACAGTGCCAACATCTTAATCACAGGGCTAAATATAAAAATAAATTCAGCACATTTCAAGCCTCTTTAGCACCCACTGGTTCCACTTCGTTGTGAGCTTTCTGAAGGCCAATTAACCGCAGAATTAAAGTACCAATTAATATCGAGTGCCAAGTTTAGATGCAAAGAGAGAAAAAAGTGATCAAGACTTCATCTATTTTTGTTAACTGTTGACGTACAGCTCTAGACACATCATTTAAGTGCAATTACTAATTTTAGAGATGAGTGAATACCTGGATTTTGATTTTACAACTTTTACAAATGCCAGTTGGCTTTTTATTTATGCCAACTGTATTTAGTCTTCAAAATTCCTAAAAAAATTTTTTTTTTAAATTATAAGTAATAATAATAAACAGATAAATAAACACACACACACACACACACACACACACACATATATATATATATATATATATATATATATATATACATACACATATAAATACAGAGCTTATTTTCTACAGTAATCCAAAGCCAATGGGTTTTTGTCAAGGGAACCAGAGTGATGCTAACTTCACAGTGTGCCTAAAAAATACACCATCACTGCAGCGCTCTATTGCATGCGACATAATGACAAAACAAACTGTTCAGATCAGATACAGAGCTTTAAGCAACACACACAGCCAGAAACAGCACTGGTCTGATGAAATGTTCAGGAATAATAGCACCTGTCCAGCTTTCTCCTCACTGTGACAGGATGGACCGGTTTCTAAACACCCGGTAGGCATTATTGACCTGTAAACACGGACGGTCATGAGTTCAAACGGATCCTCTACATCTGATGGAGAGCAGCAGCAGCAGTGTTGGTGTAGATGTAGGTGTTGTAGCTGATGGCAGGCTCTTCTCTCTCAGCTCCTCTCAATGTCTTTTCTAAGTGCTTCTGTCTTTTTCCTCCCTGCGGCAAAATCCGTAATTTCACTTCTTTTGTCTGCTTTCCTCTTTTCTTATTTGCACTCTTTCCATTTGCACCCTTTTCTGTTCCTGTTGTGACCTCTCTGAGTGACTATTGCATGGGTCATAGCACTCACAAATCTGGTGTAAGGAAGCCACAGAGGTTAAGAATGAGAATTTTTGCAGAGAGTTTTATTGCTTTTTGTTGTTGTTGATATAATGTTAATATAAAGAAAAGCCAAAAAAGCAGATGCTTCAAGCTCATTTGACTGCTTTTCCCATGAAACAAGGATGTACAATGCATAATCACTGGTTCTCAGGTGCAATTTTAATTAATTAAAAACAAAATCTATACATTAGATTTGGATTTGAGCCCAGATCCCCTTTCACACTAAAAAAAGTTCATTCAAAAGATTGAGGTCAGTAAGATTTTTTAAAATATTTTTTAAAGTCTCTTATGCTCACCAAGGCTGTAATTATTTGATCAAAAAATACTGTAAAAACAGTAATATTGTGAAATATTATTACACTTTAATATAACTGCTTTCTATTTTCATATATATTAAAATGGAATTTATTCCTGTGATGCAAAGCTGAATTTTCAGCATCATTATTCCAGTCTTCAGTGTCACATGATCTTTCAGAAATCATTCTGATATGCTGAGTTGCTGCTCAAGAAACATTTCTTATTAGCTGCTTAATATTTCTAACATTTTTTTATTTGTTGATGATGTTCAAAAGAACAGCATTTATATATAACACACACACACACACACACAAATGATCACTTTATCAGTCACTGAATTTAAATAATAATAATAAAAAAAAATAAAAAAAATATTTATGGGGAAAAAAAAAACTCTTGGGACACCAAGTAAGAAAAAATAAAAAAAATTACAAATAAATATATAATGTCCCTAAACATCTAGACATACTGTCTGAACATGAAGACATACAGTATTTACCACACATCCTCTGGACATAAAAGATTAGGACACCAGAAAAAGATAAAGGGCAGAGGAGCGGGACATTTGGAAGAGATATTGGGTGAGAGTAAAGAGGCAACAGGAAAGGTGACAGAGATGAAAGGTGTTGGGACAGAAACGTGAAGATGGATGCTCAAGGACAACAGATGCCCGAGCTTTCTGCAGTAACATTGAGCATGAGCTGTGGAATGCAGATGATTTTATTGATGCTGGAGCAAAGCGAAGCAGATCAGGACTTATTTGTGTCTGCCGTCTGTACCACATGCTCTAAGTGTGCCAGATGGTTCATGAATAACAGAGAATTGAGCAGGTTGCGGAAAAATAAATAAAGAAACGCACACAGACACTTTGGTTTACTATTGAAGCCAGAAACATACTTTATGCGAGTTCACAAATGCAAACATAAATGCTTGGCCAACATATTCCCATTATACAAAAGTAAAAATACTTTTTTCTAAAAGCAGCTTAGACAACTAAGTAAGCCATTTTACATTGATTTCCTGATTGAATATACAAATATTTCTGACCAATAGAAGACCATAATTATTTTTGCTATTAAGTTTCATGTTTTTGAACGTTTATTTGCATTTATTTGATTAAAAACTACAGTAAAAATTTTAAAATGTAATTTATTCCTGAATTGTTAGCATCATTACTCCAGTCTTCAGTGTCACATGATCCTTCAGAAATCTTTCTCATATGCTGATTTGCTGCTCAACAAACATGTATTACTATAACAGCTTATATTTTGTGGAACCTTGATTTCTCTAGGATTCTTTGATGAAAAGAAAGTTCAAAAGAACAGTATTTCTTTGAAATACAAATCTTTTGTAACATTATAAATGTCTACCGTCACTTTGGACCAATATAATGCATCCTTGCTGAATAAAAGTATTCATTTCTATAGAATTCTGACACATTTAAGAACCAGCAGTCATGGAATTGAGCTTAGTAGCTAGAAGCATCTGCTCTCGTACCATTGTAAGTCTGTACATTGTGTTTCAGAGCTGAGACTGCTGTATTTAAACGATGGATTTTCAATGAAGGCACTGCAAACACTGCTCAAAGTGAGCGAGTGAGGTTTCAGCTCCAAAACACTTGACCCAATCTGATTACTACACCAATCATATTAATAGTCTGAATATATATGATAACACTTTCCAACTCTCTTCCTCCTCCTCCCACCCCTGCAATGCACTTCTCTTGCAAGCTATTATGATTTCCCAGCTCATTTCTCACAAGCCCACATTCTCCACCTGGATTATGAGCCAGAATAAACACAAACACAAGTATAATAATATTATATTCATAACTGTTCCCAAAGCTTCAGCATAGTCATAACTAATAGGTTTGGTACTCAGAGTCTATATTGTACCTAAGAGAGTCTATTTCATATGCAATCTGCATCTCTGCAGAATCAGAGCCATAAACCATTAATAGCTTCTTGCTACTGCTAGCAGTGTTATTATAGTGTTATTTATGCATGATTATAGTTTTTAGTAATATTTGGAATTAGCTTTTTTTTATACTTGTAGGTTTCATTTTAATTTTAGTTAGTTTTAATACTTTTATGTGGTTTTGTTATTTTTATTATTATTATTATTGCTTTAAATATCATTACTTTATTTATTTTAGTTAGTTTTAATGTTTATTTATTCTATTTCCAGTTAATAATTGTAGTGCTTCCACTTAAACTAAAAAAAGAAATTCGAAATGTTGCTTTAACAACTTACAGAAACAAGTTTTTAATCTCATATTTATACTTTATTTTATTTCAGCTTTATTACAATTAACACAAACTTTTTAATTGTTTTAGTTTTAGTTAACAATAATAACCCTGACTGATAGTCAGAAGAAGGTAGTTTGTAATCATTCTAAACAGTATTTTATTGGCTTCTATACAAGCCATCAATATTTTTGGTCACTTTTCCTATAAGAAAAGGCGATACATTTTAATGTTTTGTTACCTTTAATATAACACTAGTACAGTGTTATTTTAGTATTATTTCTTTACTATTATACTTTTTATTAATATTTTGAATTTACTTTTTTTCAGTTTTCATACTCATTTTAGTTTACATAATATATTTTCATTTTTTTTTCATTTTTTGTGTGTTCTATTTATTTATTAATTGTTTGTTTTAGTAATTTATTACTTATTTTACTTCAGTTAGTTGCAACATAATGCAACATTTACAATTTTAGTTTTTTCTGCTTTCATTTATTTGATTTATTTAATTTGTATACCTAATATTTATATTTTATTAATATATTTAATATTCACTTATATTAATATTTGTATTTTATTCATATTAAGAAAAGACTATACATTTTTAATGTTTTGTTACCTTTAATGTAACACTAGCACAATGTTATTTTAGTATTATTTCTATACTGTTATACTATTTATTAATATTTTGAATTTACTTTTTTCAGTTTTCATATTCATTTTAGTTTACATAATATATTTTCATTTTTTTCAGTTTTTGTGTTCTATTTATTTATTAACTTTGTTTGTTTTAATAATTTATTACTTCAACTTATTTTACTTCAGTTAGTTGCAACAGATGCAACATTTACAATTTTAGTTTTTTTTCTGCTTTCATTTATTTGATTTATTTAATTTGTATACCTAATATTTATATTTTATTAATATATTTAATATTCACGTATATTAATATTTGTATTTTATTCATATTAAGAAAAGACTATATATATTTAATGTTTTGTTACCTTTCATATAACACTAGCACAGTGTTATTTTAGTATTATTTCTACACTATTATAGTATTAATTAATATTTTGAATGCACTTTTTTATGTGCTTTGAATTTTTTCTCTTTTTCTATTTATTTATTTATTTATTGTTTTAGTAATTTATTACTTCAACTTATTTGACATTTTTTTCTGCTTTCATTTAAGTTTAATATGTATTTGTTTATATATTTAAAATAAATAATTTTTATATTTTATTAATATATAATTTTAGCCTTATTCCAAATAATGGAAATAATTTTGAATATTCTTGTCTTTTCCTGTCTTGTTTTAGTTAACAATAACAACACGACACTAGCATATCAAAGCTAACATATATGGACTTTACACAGGGATTTTTTTTTATTAACATATTACTAAATTTATGCTTTAAGATATCAGTAATCTTAACTCTTTTTAAACACATTTAATCATGTCTAAATACATTATGCAGAACATATTTCTACTCAAATCAGTAGCAGATTCTGTCTGGACCCGCTCAAATGTTTCCATGCTAAAGCAAAAAGTTGGTTGTGAAGCATATGAGGAATTTTGATTTTAGGATTCAAATCAAATTTATTCATTTCTAACGTCACGCTATATCAGTACATAAACCACAGCAGGGTGGTGAGCCATACCTTTCAGATACCTCGGATCCAGCATATTTACTCCACTACAAAGACACATTTAGTTTCAGATAGCTAACCCTGTGGACAGATCTGTCAAAATAAAAACGCTCCTCTACGCCTGCGTTCCCATGAAAAATACATTCAGCGGCGTGCCAGACGCGCAGCTTTCATCACAATGTAAACAATTTATTTTCTGTGAGTCAAGACGTGCGCTGGAAATCCCCCAACTTCAGCGAGACTGACAGTGGCATCTTTTAGGTGCCTAACTTAATGAGATCCTGGACTGGCGGATAAACATGCTAATTCAGTTTGGGGTGGCAAAGTGATTCGAAATGCAGTCTAGAGTAAAAACATCTGCGAGTTTAAATAGTTGCACGTTGGAAGCAAATTGAAAATTGGCTCGGCGCACAAAGCGCTGTCATTCACTCAGGCTTTTCTCACCCAATATATAAACACGCACATGTTCGTGCTGGAACTGTATTCGCACGCCGTTCATTACAACGGAAAAATCTTTCAATGCGACAGAAGTCGTCGCTCCTTGAAGGCAGCACGTTTCTCTGAGCATTTAATCATGATTACAGATAACTGAGGACGGGCTGTCATCTAAAGAGGGTCATCAACTGGCCATTATCTTGAGTACACAAACAACACTTTCATCCAAATAAACAGGCGGAAAGTGGCTCGAGCTGCGACTGGAGGACAGGACAGAGAAATTAAAACAAATTGTTTGCTTGCTAGGCTCATTTTATTAAATATATATATGTACATTTTATTCTGTAGTCAGCAATAATTCCTGTCTTCATCTCTCACATTGATGCAGTCGTAGAGTATTGCTTGTTAGTACATTTATTATGTAAGATCATAACCCACAGTTATAACCCTCATATAGTAACAGGCCCTGTGGTGTAGCTTCTACCTAGAGACCACTAAAACCTATTAAACAGGCCCTTTTCTACACTACTGTAGCATTTTATCTCCTAAATTCAATTTTTAATGAGGCAACGTTTCTTGCAGCAAAAACAGGCTTTGTTTTGTTTTTCGCAAGCATTTTTACTCCTGGAATTAAACATGCCTATGGTAACTGCGAAGACTCATTATGTAAATGATTTCTGTTCTGATTGGCTAACGTTCCTCAGAATTCTGAGGGAAAAAAAGTCAGAATTGAGAGATATAAATGGAATTCTGAGGGGAAAAAGTCAGAATTGCAAGATATAAACAGAATTCTGAGGACAAAAACGTCTGAGTTGCAAGACAGAAACTCACAATTACGAAACAAACAAAAAAACAGAAATGTGAGATATAAACTCACATGAGATATAAACTTTTTTGTGAGAAAAAAAAATATTGCAAGATATAAAAAATAGGAATTGTGAGAAATAAACTCGCATTTCACTTGTAAATATGTCACATTATGCATATAAAATGGTACAAACATTTACTTTAATGTGATATCAAAATCATGGCTACTTCTGAACTATTGCTCCATTTACAGCTTTTAGAGGAGATTTTCAATGAAAATGTTAGGCTATGTCTACACAGTACTTCAAACTCTACTTTAAAAGCGCTAATCCTGTTTCCATTATACATCCCCATTAAGACTTTCCAAGCCATTACATACTCTTTCACTGGATGCAGCAAACGAACGGTGCTTGGTCACATAGACTATATAAAACAAATTTCACATCATTAGCTTTTTAACCTTCTTTTCACGATGTACTAGACGGTTAATGACGGCAGTGATAAGATTTCACTCACTGTATCCACCTGTAGCAGTTAGACCAACACAAGACTCAACGACCTCTCAAATTTCGATGAACTCTGGATAAAAATAGCTGAATGGCACCGTGGAGCTGTCAACTGTCAATATTGAGCTCCTGTGATTAAGTGTTTGAACGGGAGCGTCTCGCTGTCTCGCTCTGTGGTCAGTTGTAGGTCAGACGATACGGCTCAGATTCTTCACAGACACAACACCGTATAGATGTGCAATACAAGCTTGCTTTTCTACAGTTTAGTGAAAAGTGTCAGTTCTGGAGATACAACGGTCTCTTCAGAAAACACTACTGAAATATTTTTCTTTTGTGTCTGGTTGCAGCGCTTTAAAACCTGACAGTTTATTTTGTGTCCTTGGGATAACAATGGATTTGTCCCTTGTTCTACATGCTCAAAATCAACCACGCCGTGTAAACGTGTGACCGAAGCAGTTCTACATTTCTCAGGCATTTTAAAAATAGCTTGCATCACAGTTGCACTAAAATACACAAACAACAAAGGCTTTTCTTAAAGGCATGCTGGCATTTTATCATTCTGTCAGTTTTTAATATGGTGCATACATTATGTAACTCATGCGACTGGATAATCCATATTCTGCCAGCGGAGACCCAGTTTCTCTGCTCTCTGTAGGAGGAGGTGGGGTGCATGACTTTTGCATGACTTTGTTCAGAATGACACATCTTGCCAGCATATGTCAAGTGTCACAGCTCACCCTGTATTTCACAAGAGCAGCTACAAATAAAAGATAAACATTGGGAATCCAGAATGAAACCTACTAGCTGATAGAAAATGATAGAGGGAGAAAATCTGGTCTCAAATGCAGTGGTTTGCATTGTCATCCTTTCGGAAACCATTTATTTGGTAGGCTATGTGCAAATGCATTCAATGATCTAGGGATCTCTTTCTTCTTAACAGAAAACACAAGCCCATAGGAAAGAGAATTCATGAATGAGATCCATTTAATATTCCAATTGTTTCTCCTAGATGACAATAAGATGAAATGGAGAACAAATGATTTTTCTCCTGATAAAAAAGTAATCTCATGTCTCCTTCAAAACAGTACGATCTCTATATGAACTCAAACTTTTCTTAAATTCATTTAATCTAAACTACTGTATGAAATAGGGCTGGCGATATGGCCAGAAAAATAATATCAATTTTTTTCGATATTGATAATTATCATGATAAATGCCTTTTTTTTTTTTTTTTTCAAGTTTAAAGGCAGATTTTTGCTCCAAAGTTAAAGTTGTAAAGTTAAAGTAACAGATAGTTACTTGTGGTTTTAAACTACTCTTTATGGTCAGACCATGACAGACACTTCATGTTTTTGAATTCTTTACCCTTTTCAATCATTTTTCCTTAACAAAATAAATATCTTAGTAGAAAAACTCATTTCTTAGGCCCGTTTACACTAGTGCATTTTCGTTTTAAAACACATAACTTTTACTACGGTTATCATTTACACTACTCCGGCGTTTTCGAGGTCGAAAACGGAGACTTTGGAAAACGCTGCAGACCCCGTTTAGTTTGAAATCTACATGGTTGCATTTCAGTGTAAATGGACCAAAACGGAGACTTTTGAAAACGATGGCGTGGCTGCCCACATTCCCTCTGCGTATCCTTAATGACCGTGTAAACAATAACATCATCCTTACTGTTGTACCCATAGACATGTATGGGTAGATTCCCCATTCGACCACTCCAAGCACGTAGACGCGTCCGCCATCAAAATATTAGGGAGTCTACCTATACATATATGTAGTACCTGCATGAATGGTCACGTGGCATGCGTTTTCAGTTGTGTAGTTTAAACAGAGATCGTTTCTGAAACGCAGCGGAAACGTTTTCATTCTAAAACATCGTTTTAAAATGAAAACGCACTAGTATAAACTGGGCCTTAGTTTCTGCATCTTCTAACGAGTAATATTGTTTAATAAAATTTGATACAAATTCCCATGTTCCTTCTGACACAATACCATGGTGCTTTTAGTGTTCCTACAGTAGGCCTAAATGATGGTTGATTCGAAGAGTTTAAAGGCAGTACAAATAAACTTGAATTGAATTGAACAGAATAGACTGAAAAGCCTTCACACAATATTTCTCCTGTTTGTCAGCGCTGTTTCATCTGTCTTTAAACTCGTTTAAATCATTGTGTGAACATATACATAATATCAAACATTTACCAAACTCTTCACGTCGTTTTATTGAGAAAAATTATATTCCGATAATTATCGTTATCGATTTAGCGCCCAGTCCTACTATGAAATACAAAAATAATTCTTCAGCTCTATACGCTGAGACTTTTGAGCAATAAAATGTTTTTCAGAAAAACCTATACAACCATGAACTTTATTTTAAAATTATTATTCATGTAATTAAATGTGTGTGCACACCAAAAGCGGAGCAAATATTCACATAACGTTATCGCCCTAGATTACTTGTGGGGTGTTTTTTGAGTCACTCTCCCGAAAATAAAAACTTAGCGTAATGTTCTCCTCCATTTTCTGACACAACCGGACATGTTGACGTGTAAATACGCTCTTTGATGATTGGCTTGCGCATCAAAACATCGTGCAAATTTTCCGATCGAGTTTAAATTTTTCAACTTGCGCGGAAGACACTATTGAGGTGTATGCCTATATTGCGTGTTTGCGCCAATCGCACCACCCAATTGGCATTCCCCGTCTATTGCATTCAAGTCTATTCGCGTCTTTGCATTGACTTTGTATGTAATCTATGATTAAATTTGCTTTTGGTGAATAATAGTAAATACTATATATATATATATATATATATATATATATATATATATATAAATTAAAATTACATTTCCAATCTTAAAATATATTTTGGGTATTTTATTATTTTTTTTTTCAATCTAAATGTTAATATATTTAGATTGACAATATATAAAAACACCTCAAACTTATGTGAGGAAAGTCATAAAGAATATATATAGAAGAATAAATAAATACAAATAAGAATAAATATATAATAAATACATAAACTTTTATATTTTTGACTATTTCTGTGTATTTTGAAAATATTTAATATCTATTTATATTTGTAAATGCTACTGTGGATATTTGTTCTGTGTAAACACTCCAAATTCTGTTTCATAACAGCTTTTATTGTATTAATGTGTTTACTGAAGGAATACTACTTTAACTACTCAACAGGCATTAGCTACTGACATACAATATCCAGAAAAGTCAGAAAAGTGTACAGTAAGTAGAGAGCATTTGTCATATATCCAGCCGAATTAAGAATTAAGCGTGTATAAAAGCACATTCATTGCGTATGTTCATCATTATTAAACAGCAGAAGAGTGTATTCATCGTGTGTCTCTCAAAATGAGAGTGCGGATGGCTTAAGACCTGTGGTTGCACACAACTACTAAATATTTCATAGTCAGACATTGACTTGTCAGGAACTGTCTCATCAGTTTAACATTTCGCTCGCTCGTGTTGACACGCTCTGAGGATTTGTAGCTGCCTTGAACTCCATATTTGCCAGCATTAAGAGTTTTTCATTCAAGATTAAAAGTACCTTGGTTTTTTTTTTTTTATTCTTTGTTTGGAGGACTTCAAACGTAATGACGAATTTGCATTGTTTTCACGGTCTATTTATAGCCTACCACCATACAATGTTTCGCTTTTTCTGCAGTGTATTGCACATGTATACTGTACCCAGTATGCATGTAATGCCCACATGACCTTCTACATTTGCTAAAGTGTGCAGTATACAACACAGCATACTGTATCCCACAATGCAATGCACACAACCTGACCTTCCGCTTTCAGTGTAACGAATGATCTGGAAGTAATGCCATCTATTATTTTTAACTGCAGTAGTGCTCAAGCCTTGTTAGCGTCAACAGTGCACACCTGCTGGTTGATGCTGTAACTACAACACTACATGAGCTAAATATCTGTTTCTCTGTTTGCAAGTAGAAAGATCATGTGATGATATATAGTACACAACTGTTTAAAACATTTCACTGCATAATACATTTAGCTTAATGTACAATTTAGAAAACAAAAAGCAGTATAATATTGCTGCACATTAAGTAAACAGTAAACAGTTTTGTATTCTGAAAACATGTATTCTTTAGTCACAGGAAGTACAAGACTTTTTTTTTTTTTTTTTTTTTTACATTTTCTTCCTGTCCGAATTTTAAATTTGCAGCAAGTAAAAAATTTTATCAGCATATATTATTGTTCAAAAGTTTGGGGTTAGTCTCTGTTTTTGCAGGGAGGGGATTATTACTTTTTTTTATTCTGAAAAGACACATTTGATTTATCAAAAGTGTCAGTAAAGACATTTATAATGTTACAGAAGATTTGTACTTCAAGTAAATTCTGTTATTTTGAAATTTCTATTCATCAAAGAATCCTAAGATTTAAAAAAACAAAACAACAGTTTCTATATTTTAGTTATATATTTTAAATTGAGCTGCGCAACTGTTTTCAAAATTGATAAGAAATACTTACTGAGAAGCAAATCAGCGTATATGAATAATTTCTAAAGGATCACGTAACACTCAAGACTGGAGTAATGATGCCGAAAATTCAGCTTTGTATAAACAGGAATAAATTACATTTTAAAATATATTCAAATAGAAAAAAAGTTTTTTAAATTGCAATAATATTTCACAATATTCCTGTTTCTATCGCTTATTTTAATCAAATAAATGCAGCTTTGGTGAGCTTAAGAGACTTCTTTCAAAAACATAAAAAAATCATTGTGACCCCAAAAATTTGAATAATGCCTCTTCGCACAGTGCTTAGAATAAACAAAGCTGCACAAAATTATGTAAATATATAAAGAATGGATATACAGTATTAAATATTTAACAGATCCAGGGTGTATAAAAGCAACAGATTTTTAAAATAAAAAAGTTACCTCAGGGTTATATCGTAAACAGCCAAATTAGATCCTGGAATTGCCCGCTCTATGTCTGGGACCAGCCTTCAAGTAGCGTCCCATTTCCAGAGTGCCCTTCAAAGTCACAAAAATGCCACCTGTCTTCGCCCAAAGCCCTTCCTCTGTGTATTCAATCTGATGGAAGGCTCTCTGAGAGATCCTCCCTTAATTATACGGCAAATGAGCCATCACAACGCCATTAAAATGATGTTCTTTTTTCTCTCGCATTGACTAACTGTCTTCCCCCTTTTTCCCAGAGCTTTTATTAGCAATAAAATTCAATTTTGCGTTTTCAGGTTGCCAGCCTAAGGGGGTAAAAATGCATTACCCCAGACTAAGGGAAAGTGGGAGCTAATGATTCAGCTGCATACAATCCAAGAGGCTTTCCATCATCGCTGCTGAGTTATTGGCCTGATGCTACAGTATCGTCCTGTCTGTGGAAGTGCGTGAATGCGCGGATATCTGTGAAATGAGAGCGTAGATGACTGAGCGAAACAAGTTCGAATATGTGTGTCTGTGCTGTTTTCAATAAGATGAATTGGTTACCAACCAAAGAAGATACAGCACAAGAGACTGACTCAAAAGCCTGTTTTGTTCTTTCTCTTTTAACATTTATTACGAATAGCAAGTTTAAGATGGATCTCTCAATCTGACCACCTGAAACGTTGCCAAAATACCTCTAAGACAAGCTAAACCGGCTTGGTCAGGCTGGGAGAACTTAACTAGCTTAATCAGATAGCTAATTAACCTTAGGCTGTTTTTAAGTCACTCTAATGTGCCTTTGAGATCACAATGTGATCTCAACAAAAGAGAATCTTTAAGAGCTTCCTGCATTTTTTGTCAAAATAAAAGTTAGATGATTTAAGATTAGAAAATTAAGCAATTAAGCCATAAATATTAGTACTGTAATTTAACAATTATAATGTAAAATAACATTATTATTATTATTATTATTATTATAAATAACTTAGTTTTTATTTTTTATTATTGTTTTTATATTTTCAATATAATAATAATAATAATAATCAAGTTTCTAAGAAAAGTAATACAACAATAATAATAATAATAATAATAATAATAATAATAATAATAATAATTATTATTATTATTATTATTGCAATACTGATATATGATGACAACATGGCCAACTCAGCCCTAAAAAAAATCACAGCAAACATGGACCATTTTAATAGCATTTTGAATCGCAATCACAATTTTTATAAGAACAATTGCAATTAAATTGTTTCCTCAAATTGCCCTACATCATGGATTCAGGAGTTAAGCACTGCATGTTTCTCATATGCCATTTTATTATAGTCAGCATTACTTGGTGCACTTTCTTGGTTTTTAAAATACTTTGCAAGAGAATATAAAAGTAAATTCTCACATCTTTATTCTTCTTTAAGAGGTTTTAACAGGTCTGGCAATACCCTGTATTGATGCAGCGAGCAGATGAAGCCATAATGTTAATGGTTTGAGCATGTATAAAGTTAGGACACAAAGTTGTAAAGGAGCTGACACAATTACTCCACACGCTTCCTTGAAGGTCTATGCGACACGGGTATCGAAAATCTATTGTCTTGATTTAGTTTGCAAACATAAACCACATTACAGACATTGTGGATTCAGCACAAACGTGTCCCCACATTTCTGAGCTGTTAGTACAGATCTCCCACACTTAACCAATGATTTCCAGGATTTCTCCATGATCTTTCCAGACAAAGGCTTTCTATTAATCTTTTTAGGGACACTGCTGGCCAGATTTCCATTTATAGCCTACACCAGTAACAATCTTTTGAGTAGATTTAGATGACTACACTGATGACGTCTCCCTCAATAGCCCCTTAATGGACAGGCCGCTATTATTACGCTTCATGCACTCACAAAGACCAATATTTAGCTGATTAAATGTTTTAAAGCTGAAAATATGGGGGTGGGGGGGGGTGCACTACTATTCAAAAGTTTGAAGTTGGGAAGATTTTTTTATTGTTTTTGAATGAAGTCTCTTATGCTCAGGAACATTTATTTAATAAAAAAAAAATACAGTAAAATTACAGTAATATTGTGAAATATTATTAGAATTTGAAATAACTGATTTCAATTGTAATATATTTTAAAGTGTAATTATTCCTGCGATACAAAGCTAAATTTAATTTGTATCATTACTCCAACCTTCAGTGTCACATTGAAAATAATTCAAACATTAATTATTATTATTATTATTAATAATAATAATGTCGAAAATATATTTGTGTAAACCATGTTACATTTTACCGCCACTTTTGAACAATTTAATGCATTCTTGCTGAATAAAAAGTATTAATTTAATTTAAAAAAATCATAATAACCTCAAACTTTTGAAGAAGTCATGCACCATTCAAAAATCTAGTTTCTATTAACATGCATTGTATTGCATTGATGTTGGAGAAGGCTGTGTTCATCTCTGCAGAGGTTCTCTATAATGCAGTGTGCTGATGAAGCAGACCTGCAGCAAATGTGTGTCATCTACAAACAGCTGAGTAATGCTGGCCCCTGCCCTAAAACACTCTAATGAGATGCGCTGAGTGAGAGTGTGTTGGTGTAATGAAGTGTGATTTCAGTAATGAGACAGAGGTAGTGTGTGTAGAGAGACGGCGGGATAGAGTGTGTGTGTGTGTGTGTGTGTCCAGGGAACATTAAGGTCAGTATGCAGAGCCAAGTTCATGTTGGCACTATGTTTACTCAAATCTTGTTTTCAAGCCATGCTCTTTGCCCATGTACTGTACACAACAGGATATAAAAAAAGACTCCTTTTACTTTATATTTATTTATTTTTTTGTCTTGCACATCTCAATATTTCATCAAAATGTAAAGAAACTAAATTATAGCGAAGACTGCATGGGTGTGGAATAAAAATATTAATCAGTAGTGATGTCAAAAGTCATTTAGTACTATTTCAGTACTTAAAACAAACAAACAAAGAGAGAACTGTAATGATTCTAGTCTTTCTACAGTTTTGGTAATACTGAGTCATTTGAGTAGCAGTCATGGTGGTCAAGTCATCCGTGATGAAAATACTGGAGTGTGCCTATTAGGAAAATTACAGCTCTTCATGAAGTGCTTAAAGATGGCACTTAGCATTTTTTTTCTTGAGTTTTCCGGCAGCATACACTTGAAACAAAACACAAGTATCTGCCATTTTTTTCTGCTTTTACCGTTGTTTATTAGCAGCATGCAACGATAACAGTCTTAGATGATTTATGTGTCTTGTACTTATTTTTTTTTGTACTTAATATATGTAATAAAAAATAAACATCAAGCACCATTTACTTAATTTGCATCCTTGCTGTATAAATATGCTGTTGGGTGGTTTCATGAGTTTTTGCCACCTTTTTTGTGCGATTGGCTAAACCAGCTAAACACCAGTTTGCCTAGGATTGACCAGAAAAGTGGTTTAATCTTAGATTGGTTTAATCCATTTCCACTTGAAAAAAACTGAAGCAGTATATGTATTTACTTCAGAGACATTGTACTACATTGTAAGGCTACATGTCATGTTTTTGTTTAACTGAATAATATTTGTATTATTTTAAATTGGTCTTGAGAGTAGCAAAACCTAACATGCGCACTTAATCCACAATCCAATTAAACACTAACGTATCCACATAAGTCCATGGAAATTGTTAAAAAATTTGCACATTACAAAGGTTAAATGTGTTAATGGTGGCGAAAACCCTTCTAAAACCAGCGTAAACCATCTGAGCTTGGTTAAATGTGTTACTACTGCTGTTTCCTGTTGCCTTTTAATTGAGAATCCAAAGTGTAGGTGGCTGACCGCACAAAAAATGTACCAAAACCCTTCTAAAACCAACCAAAAGCCTGGTCTGAACATTTAAAACCATCTCAGGCTGGTTAACTTACCAATGCTGTTTTCTGTTGTCTTTTAATTGTCCTCTACATGAGAATCCAAATTGTAGGTGGTTGATTCATCCTCACAAGCATCCATTAATAACTCTGGTCCATAAGTAAACAAGCCCACACTCAAAAACAACCTTCAATCCATATGCTCCATTTGCAATCATCTCTCCAGAAATGGTTCTGTTCACTCTAATTTTGAACCAGTCCTCCTTTGAGGTTTTACACATCAATATGTTTGTTTGGACTATGGAGTAAAGGTCCAGAAGAAAAGGTCTCAAATCTCAGTTATATTAGAGAGACACACCATGACATTTACCTACATTGATAAGCCTCACTGGAAACAAGTCAGGTGGAAAAGTTCAATCTGTGGACTTTCTCACGGTTGACTTTGTACATATTAGAAAGTCTGCTTCCAAAAGGGTTTAAAATGTTGGATCACCCAAACAAACATCTCTGTTCTTGTCTTTAGGTACGAACGAATTCAAATGAAAAACATGAAATGGCATTGCTCATATTGAAATATGACCTAGAGCAGAACTGCACACACGGCACACGGCTGACTCAGATGCCCTTGAGCGGAGCATGTGTTAAAAGCCGTGTTCTCCATCAACACATCTGGTATGAAATACTAATTTTTGCCTAAAATCTAGATTAAGCTTCCTCCTTCCAATTTGTACACATAATTATGATGAGAGGAAACATGAGCAACGCCAGAACAGCGTGACACACGGCCGCTAGCAACACCTAGACATGGTGTCAGCTTTCCTATAAATCAAGCCGGAGACTCCTAATTATCATACAGGGAATTAGATTCCGGTTACGGTTTCATTTCACAGTTATGTTTTAAGTTTCAACATCATCTCAGATGTTTCTCCTAAAAGGCCTTTGGAGGAATAAAAATAGACACAAATCAGTCAGTTGTTGACATACGCGATAAGTGCTAAGAAATTTATGTCTATATAGCCAAGATGAATTGATTTTGGAAGAAACTGGTGGGAAATGCTTGATTTCCTATTAAAACATCTTGGAATATGTCATGTCTGAGACATTCTGAGATCTTCTCTAAAGGAGAAGCATTGGACTTCTTCAGAGGGGAAAAATCTAAAAAGATTTAAGCAAAAGTCTCCACTTGTTCTCCATTTAAGCTGACTGCCATGGGAGAAACAACTACTGTAAAAGAGAACTCATTTGAGATTTGTCTAACCCAAAGGCCCTTCAAATATATCAAAATCCAAGATTTTCCTGTTCTTCTGTTCTTTACCCAGTGGTTTTAAAAGATCAACATCTCCAACTTGTTAAAACGGTTCAGTGGCAGGCTTTCTTAATAATAAAGGTTTTTGATTGGCATCTGTGGTTCCATGAAGAACCTTTAACATCCATGGAAACTTTCCATTGGATAAAAGGTTCTTTATAGAGATAAAATGTTCTTTTGATTATTATAATGTTCTTCAAACTAAGAAAAAAGATATTTTTAGAACTCCTCACTCCCCAAAAGTGTTCTTCTGTGCCATCGCTGTGAAAACTCCTTTTTGGAACCATGATATCCATGTAACCAAGGAAGCCACATTTGAAAATAAAGGCACACAGCATTTTACGAAATACAGAAATACAGTTTTGACTGATATCTTATTTCTCAGACTATACCGTGTCTCATGACAGATGGGTTTGGCTCAAAAATGCTCAGATTCAGAGAAAACTGATATAAAATCAATCAAAATTCAACAAAAGAACCATTTACCCCCCTTTTACATCAGGTTTTAGTAAGCTAGAAAAAGAACTGATTCAGGTTTGTTCAAGTTCTATTCGAATATTCAAAGGCAAATCTAAAATAATAATGATAAAAAACAACAACAACAACAACAAATATATAAATTAGGGAGATTGTAACAATGTGTTCTAACCATGCAAGTAGTTTTTTCTGTTCTCCCTGAACATGAAATGCTGCAGTGAACCAACAAAATCAAAGCCTATCAGAACAAATGTGATGTTTAAAATAAAGCTGCTTGATTTTGAACCAATAACATTTCACAGTGGGTGGGGCTCTTCAACACAGCGCAACAGAAATAGAAACCAAGTGACCTATAAAACTTCTCTGATTAGAGCAAAAACTACATCAGCATGCAAGAGATTTATCACTTGTCACAGCATCACACCCAGTTAGAACAAGATGTAAGACTGCTCAAAAAAGACTTGAGAAAAGAAGGTGAAACAAATGTGCACAACTAACAAACAAGGCAACAGTTGTGAAGCACAGCTAGTCATAGAGATCTGTGTTAGTAGTCGAGATAGTGATCCCCTGGTTGTGTTGTGAGGATGTTGCAATGCTGACACCGATGCACAGATAAGCCAAACACTGTTATCATCCGTAGCTTCTAGCTCAGCCCTCACTGATCCATTTCACTTTACCAAGCGTAAACACCCTGGAGGCAAATTGACCTGAAAAAAGCAAACTCCTTTCATCTCTTCTCAGTTTTCTGCACAGGCTGCAGGGTGCATTAAGTCCAGGCCGTACTTTTCTGCACTATTTTGCCGCAGTTGTGGTGCCCCAAGTTTAAATTGTTACGAAGGGAGCCTTACTGGGTGATATTTCAAATGCATTTGTCTGCTTGCTGGGATCATTATGGTGTTTGCTAAGGCAAGACTTTGAGCCCAGAACCTTCAAACATGGGCAAACTATTTGTGCAACAGACACGAATGACACCACAGATCATGCATCATATATGTATACGTATATATATATGTATATATATATATACATACACGTATACACAGTATATCTATATATACAGTAATGTATGGTTAATCCACCAGTATGTGTGTGCTCTTTGGTAACAGTAATGTTTCTAATGCTAAAATATAATTACTGTTGTTGTCCATAAAGTTTGGAATTTTACAAGAAATGCAGAAAAATAGTAAAGCACTTTATTTTATTTTTTTATTCTGATGCCCAATTACAGTCAATAACAACACAGACTGCGGAGAAGTACATAAAAGCAATGCCAGCAAGAATGCAAGCTGTTATCAAGGCCAAACAAAATATTAAGTTTTTTTTTTTTTTTTGGTTGTTATGGGAATAATTTAGTTGTTTCGGTTTGTTATTTGCATAATAACAATACACACTTTACAGTAAATATGACAATACAATTTATAATGTTGACATATTCCTAAAATATTTGTGTTTTCTGTTTATTAAGATAGGTGGTCTAATAAATTTGTTAAGCACATACAGTGCTTAACAAATTTATTACACTGTATTTATTGACTGTAATTGGGCGTCTGAATAAAAAATAACAAAGTGCCTCACTACTTTTTCTGCCTTTCTTGTAAAACACTAAATTCAAAAAAATAACAACAAGAGTTGTATTTTAGTCATTAACGTAATCCATTACGTTACACATTTTAGGTAATATAATCAGACTACTTTTTGATTATTTAGATTACTAGTGACCACATAGATTTAAATAAGATAATATTTTTCCATATTCATATAAAATAAAAAGATAATATGCATTCATTGTTATTAACAATATGAAGTGCATTAAACATTACGTCAAGGTTCACGAAGGAACTGCAGGGGATGTTTGGGTTTAATGAAAAGCTAAGTAATTATATCATAAAATTGTCAAATTAAAATAAATCATGTAAAAATAACAACAATCAAAATAAAATTACTAAAAATATTGAATATTTTATTTGTTTACCTGCATGTCATGTGATCATTAACCAATGTCAGAGAACCGTGTTAATTATTAGATTAATACCTTAAAATCTCAGGTGGAACTTCAAGTAAATATATCAGGTGAATGAGGTTCAACAGACAAAAAAACAACAACAAAAACAAAAACAAAACAAAAAAACACTACATATTACATCCATGCATTACATATAAATAAGAAATAACATGAACTGGTAGATTTTAATGTGTTTGAAAGACAAACCCTTATAAAGCCAAAGAATTGTGTGAATAATATTTGACCCTGGAACACAAAACCAGTCATAAGTAGTACAAGTATATTTGTAGCAATAGCCAACAATATATGTATGGGTCAAAATTATCGATTTTCCTGTTATGCCAAAAATCATTAGGATATTAAGTAAAGATCATGTTCCATGAAGATATTTTGTAAATTTCCTACCGTAAATATATCAAAACTTAATTTTTGATTAGTAATATGCATTGCTAAGAACTTCATTTGGACAACTTTAAGGGCGATTTTCTCAATATTTGGATTTTTTTTTTTTTTTTTTTTTTTTTTTTGCACCCCCAGATTCCAGATTTTCAAATGGTTGGATCTCAGCCAAATATTGTCCTATCCAAACAAACCATACATCAATGGAAAACTTATTTATTCACCTTATGAATATCAATGGAAAACTTATTTATTTCAGATGATGTATAAATGATGTTATGACTGCTAAGACAGGGTCACATATGTAATTATGTAATCAATAAAAAGTAACTGTAGTCTGATTATGAGTGTTTTGAAATGCAATTTAATCTAATTACAAGTACTTAAGTTTTGGAATTTTAATTATCATTACTACTTTATATATATAAAATATTACTGATGCCTAACGTAAGGAAGCACGGTGGGAATCATTTGTCGAGCGACTCTCACTATGATCAATGATAGGACAGAATGAGTGTAGAGAGGGCAGAAAGGGTAGAAATGAGGATAAAGAGATAAAGAGCACAAAAGCCATATGATGGACAGCGAGACGGTGAGGGAGAACGAGGGGAACAGTGAGAGGAAGGGAGAAACAAATGGCCGTGTGAAAATACCCTCCTTCCTCTGCTGGAATATGGCATGGAGGCAGAAGGCAGGCTTAGAGTCCCAACACTTGAATTCAATCAGCCTGCATGCTGAATCCCTTCCAGAGAGGGATGTGAGAGGCACAACCATCTGTCTCTGCTCTGATGTTTCTGCCGTCCACGCTGTAAGCCAGCAATTACAAGGCAAAGCGGCAAGCTGGCCTGGGCCGACATAGGAACATGGATGAGCTGCCCCCACCCTCCTTCTCTTATCCCTTTAACAGGCCTCTTAACCATTCCATAAAACACACTTGGAGTTAAGAAATCCTGGGAAGAAAACTTTTCTCTTTGACTCAGTCTGGCATCTCTATCATTCAGATGGTGTATGCCAAGCTTAACAAATGCAAACTATAGTTATACACTGCTGTTCAAAAGATTGGTCTCAACATTTTAACAATGTTTTTGAGAGACATCTCTTATGCTCACAAGAGCTGCACTTATTTAATCATAAAAACACTAAAAACAGTAAAATTGTGAAATATTGTTATCATCTGTTTTCTGTTTGAATATATTTGAAAATGTCATTTATTCCTGTGACGCAAAGCTGAATTTTCAGCATCGTTACTCCGGTCTTCAGTGTCACAAAAATCAGCATTTATTTGAAACAGAAATCTTTTGTAGCAATCTTTTGTTCATTAATGTCTTCTTTAATGTCATTTTTGGTGAATTTAATGTCTCTGTGCTTATTAAAATATTAATTTATTACAATTACTATTTTTTTTTTTTAAAAAAGCTTAAAAATCTTACTGATGCCAAACTTTTGAATAAAGAATATGCCATTTTCACGTGCATCATTTCAGGATATAATCAATATTTGGGGTTGTTTTCATGATTTTTTCAAAGGCAACCATCAAGCATTATTGCTTGTTTAAGGCATACATCAATGAAAAAGTTAGTGAGGTTTGCGCTTGAAACAAGAAACCAATTTGTCAAATAGGCAGGAAAACTAATAGGCTACTAACTCACGATACTTTGAAAACAAGTCCTTACAAAATTGCATGATTTTGCGTCTTATGTAAATATATATTGTTTAAGAATCTTCAGACTGGAAAACAAGACCAAGTACTGATTAAGAAAATGCCAAACTCTGCTGTGGATTGAAGTATGAAAGCAATCTGGCCGACCTCATGGAAGTGAACCGCTGCTGATCACATACAATTTGCATCTTTGCACGCTCCCAGTCACACTTATTATAGTATAATGCATTTCTCATTGCTCTTCGTCTCCAAATAAATTACCTTCTGAGAGCAGCTCATATTCTTCACATCTCATGCAATGCGTCTGCAAATGTTGTTCTGTGCAAACTTCTGGTTGCAAATCCACAGGGACAAATACTTGAATAACATAGTGAAAATGGCGTCTTCTCCTCCTGAGTCTTGACCTAGCTACTTTGGTAAACAGCTGTCGCTAGTACTCGCGGTGGTACTCACAGTGATGATGCAAAGTACCGTGGTTTGCATGCAAAAGTACAATGTGAAAAGAGTCCTATGGGGGCAAAGAGAGGAACGGAGCTCTGTTTCAGACCAAAACAAGTGCAAAAAACAGTAACTTGAGTAGCCATGTTGCTTTTCTTTCTCCTCGTTTAGAGCACAGCCTCATCTCATGGGATCATTTTCGTCTTTGAGATGGGACGTGTTTCTAACTAAACCCCAAGAAAACAAGGACAGAAATTCTCACTTTTGTAATAAGGGCACTTCTGAGAGGCTGTGTCGAGGCTGAGCGTGTGAACGCCTCTGCGCCAAAAAAAAAAAAAGGCATATGCATTATTTACTACCTGCCTGTGTTCCCTGCTCTTTACTGCTCAGACAAAGCTCAAGGCCCACGTTAGAGAATTGAGTTTGATGAGAAAGAGGCCTCTTCTGAGCCCCTGTTTCTTCCTAACGTCATTTTTAATGCAAGTCAGTCCACTCTGTCGCCATCTTGCTAGTGGTACTGGGCAACTAGTTCGAGTCATGCAAGTACAGCTCCTGTGGCTAAAAGAACAAAATCTTCCAATTTTTCAAAACTCTTTGTCAAATTATGTATCAATATCACTTGTCAAATCACCAATTAAAAAAAAAAAAGTTTCATATATGTAACTTGAGCCAATTTCCACAAAAAGGGTACAAGCAGGCACTAATCTCACATTTTTATTATTGTGAGAAGTATTAGAAAAAACTGTTAACCAACTTAAAATACCCTATCATGGACATAAATTGGTTTTGACTTTGTCCTTTCATAAAAATAAATGAATAAAAGAAAAATGATAACAACTTTGTTTATCCAAAATTAATTCTGTCAAGCTCAATCATTTCAAACACAGCTGCTAAATGATTACCAGTAATTAGCACAGCAATATTTTCGATAAAGCTGCTTTGAAACAAAGTGAACTTTGTAAAGTAATATATAAATAAATTAGTTTGTATGGCAATAACAATAACTTGAGCAAGCAAGTCAGTTTTATCACTAATTTATGGAAAACACAACTACTAACCAACATCTGGTCCCCAGCTGGCTGGCTCCTACTAAGTGATATCTTAAATTAGGTTTAATTAGGTTATTTATTTGTTTGTTGGCAATTTGTTCAAACACATATTTTGAGAAAAAAAGTGAAGCCTTTTTTTTTGTACCAATTTGTGGAAAGTGCCTTAAATCAGATTATGAACTGATTACAATCCATAATCAAATGTTTAAACATCACTCATCTCAAGTGCAGGAGGAACACAGCATTTCTGCAGTGATTTCACTGTTTTATATGATTTATCTGTAAACAAAGTCTCAGGCAAAACTACAGTACTGTGAAGTTTTAGGCACTTGTGTAAACATGATGGGAAGAGAGGATGCTTTCAAAAATAATGTCATAAATAGATTTTATTCATCAGTTAACATAACTAAATCAAATCAATATTTGCTGTGACCACCCTTTGTGTTTAAAACAGATTTTGTCCCTAGTACACTTATATTGTCCAGGTAGCTTTGCAGGTAGCTTTCTCTGAGACATTGCCATAGTTCTTCTGGATTTAGTCTCAGTCTTTTTTCTGTTTATTAATGTCATTCCAGACAGACTGGATGATGATGAGATCAAATCTCTTTGTGGAGCACTGGCTGTTGTCAGACTCCTTGTGCAAACAAATATCTCACTGGATTATTACAATTAATAGCAAAATGAATATTTGGAAATGTAAACTGATGTTTTCTACTGCCACACTACAGCAAACAATAGAAATAACTGACTTAAAACCTTTTTTGTTGGTGGTGGTGTTGATGTGACCAGTAGTGTACATGGATATAATAAAATGATGCATGAAAAGAAACTGTCGTCTGAGTGAGTTTGATTTATACTGTACATTGACGGTTCTTGTTGATGACGCAATGCGCAATGACACAGTTATGCATATTGTTTATTATCAGAGACAAGAAAACTGATCATTTGTCAAATTCAAATGGCATTTTGATATTTTTTGGCAGCATGAGTGAGTTTAAATTGTATTTTGATAGACTGCTCATCTGGTTAATGATTTAATGCACTAGCACTGCTGTAGTTCATATAACAACACACTTCAAAAGCAGAATGTTATTTTTTAGTGACAAGAAAAATAATTCCTAGTCAAATTAAATGATATCTCACTTTTACAAGCATAATAGAGAGTAGTGGCAAAGTCACTGCATGGTGGTGTAAAAGGGATGACTTTTTTAGTTGCGGTTTGCGCGATCAGCCTCCAGTTGTTGCCTTTAACAATGAAGCCTCGTTCAGTGAAAGAGCGACTGGAAGTAATTCATTTTCAATGAGAGCGACGGGATGTTGGCGATGTGACAAAGTTTAAAGTGTAACTTTATGCAAATGAGAGCAGCTTGTCTCACATGATTCGTCTCCTGTGAGTCAAAGTGCAGGGAAGATGTTAATGTTACTGTAATCAACTTTACTGTTCTATATGATTTGTCTCTGCCCAATGCAGATATATAATTAAAAAATCATAGTCATTCTGGACTGACTGCACTGATAATCATTCATCTTAATCATGATATGATACATAACTGCAATTTAACTACAAGCACTTTCCCCAGTAGAATGTTAAAGAGATATTTCTATTCAGCTTTCAAAGTTCAGCTTAAATCAACAGCATGTGTAGCATAATGCATTTGTGGCATTCAAAATTATTTTTATTTGATGAACTTACAAAGAAAAGTTTACTAAGTGTTTTTCACACTAAAAAAAAAAAAATATGAAACTATTACTTTATAATACTGTTTTCATTTTTTGGTTAGTCTGTTAACGTGCCCCTATTATGGGTTATGAAAGGTTCATATTCTGGATTTGGGAGTTCCCAACAACAGGTTGACATGCATGCAAGGTCAAAAAACACTTTCGTTTTCTTATAATATGCATTTATTTTTACCTTATTTGATCAACGACTCCCAAACGATTCGCTCAACGATTCCTCCTTTGTGTGACGCTAATCGGTGGTGATTGGTCTGATTGGTCAATTTAATTTCCATTTCATTATGCCTGTAATGCCTGATAAAGCAGCGTTTGTGAGCGGAGTGCTGTTTTGTGTACAGCCGTTACCAGGAAACAGCTATTTTTACTGCTCCAAGAGTGGCATCTAGTGGCAAATAATGAATTTGCATTTTCATTCAGACCAACGCGAAAATCAAGTTTTTCCAGTTCTGCCCAAGTAGGGCTCGCTGCAGTCCACAAGATCCAGGGGGCGTGGTTGGATCCACATCTAGGGGGTGGCGATTGGTAGGTTTAGGGGTGGAGATGGGGTGGGTTTAGGGATCAGG